>JAHBCN010000057.1:190000-334292 GCA_019359885.1 Listronotus oregonensis
CTTTATAGTGGCCTCGAATTTTGAAAGATCACTTTACCACCACATTCCAGACATATTAAGAAAACAATATATGCGAAAAATATATATTTTTTAAACCTATTAAATCAGAGAACCCCCTTAAGCAATTTCTTTTGGTCACGTGACAGTTTTACTTTACAGCAATTAACTGACTAATCCATAAAATATCTTTTGTATAAGTATCAGTTTGCAGTATCTAATAATACATATAAAAAATAAAAAAGTTGTTTTTAAAAAAATTTCCTCCCCAATACAAATCTCCAAGCAACATTTTGTAGATAAATTCTGACGAAAACATATAATATGAAAAAAAAACGGATTTTGTTCTCTCTCAATTTATTGCGAGGAAAGTAAAAATAAGGTTTATTTTAGGTATTAGTGTGTTTGGGTACCACATGAGCATAGCAGCTGAATTGTCCGAATAACCACAATTTTTGCTAGTAGCGTCTTAAGCTCTTTTCTCCTAATTTAAGTAATTATCTAGAAAGAATTCGAATACTTTTATAATTTTTCGACACACTTCTTAATTTGTTTTTTAATAAAATTTTGTCACTGTAGCACGAATAATAAAGAAGCTTTGGGCGATTAATCAGTCCCCCCATTTTAATTAGCCCCTAATAAGTCCAAAAGAATGCAAAAGTTGAATTTTACGCACTTTTGTGCTATAATTCCACTGGAAAATAATATGTTAATTATTAAACAGTATTTTGCATTTTTAGTCAAAAAATCTTAATTGTGAAAATAAAACATTTTTTGGCAATCAAGAGCCTATAAAAATGGAATCTAATTTTTTGTTTTGTACTCTTAGGAATTAGAGCGTTCATTTAAACCTCTAAATCTTAAAAAATAATATTGGTTTCATCAATAATAGATTTTTACAACATTTACAAATTTGTAACAAATCTTTTATTGGAAACTACTTTTCAGTCTACTTTATTATTTAATTTAAAATAATTTAAAAATTTAAAAATAAAATAATTTAATATTACAGCATATAAAGCATTAAAATATTATAAATAAAGCAATATAGTTGCTATATTATGTATGCTAGAAATTAATTTTATAAATATTCAGTCAAGACAAACAGTAAAATCATAATCCCCCTTTAGAGGGTTAGTTTTCTAAAATTCTTTCCTAGCCTATGTTCATCAGAAATAACGTAGGATTTTAGTGTAGTTTCGCAGCATATTTAATTCAAACTAACAAACAATCAAATCTTTGCTCTTTATAATATTAGTATAGATGATAGTTTCGTACTTTACACACCCGACTTAGATATGATTCTCACAATGTTATCAACTTTATTACTGAAATACTACAGCAATATGCCTTGACTGTAAAAATAAAATTTCTGATATATTTTAAAACATTATAAAAATGTATCACTAGAACTTAAGCTTAATATTTTTTTTACAATATAACTTATTTTAACATTATTTTTAATTAAAAAACAGTAAGATAAACCTAAAATATGACCCGTTTTATAATTTCTTGTAGTTTTTAATAAAACCAATAATTTCGTTAAAAATACAGTATCTCGTTTTTGTACATACTTTTTTTATTTAAATATTTATATCAATATTTTAATAATAAATTAATTAAACCAACTTAGAAATATGTGTTTGTACTGTATCGAAAATATGTCACAATAATATTAAATTTAATTTCAACAAATATATTTTCATCCGATTTAATAGATTAAACACACGTTTTTTGCTTAATTATAAACACGTTGTTTCAACAAAAATCATAACAATGAAAGGTATATTTAATTAAAATATTTTTAAAAAATGTATTTAAAATAACACAAATAACACAAATTTAAGAGGTTTCTCTGGTTTGATAAGTTTAAACCATCGATTTTTTTGCATAAATTGTTTGGACTGGACATACTAAGTCCAGAATATGGTGGTTAGGTAATTTTTCAAAATTCAAAGCCATTATAGAGATACAGCAGTTAGAAGCATTGACCTGAACGCTGAAAGTTCTGTCGGCTTGATACCTAAGACCCTTCTATACAAATGTATGCTTATACAAGTACAGAAAAGTTTAAACTAGTTGAGGAAAAAATTGGTGCAGTTATTTACGTTGTAAAATTTATCTTAGTCTTGGTATTGCAGATTACTGGTAAGTTAGGATATTTATAGTATATCTGTACTTGAAACTTCAATTGCCTTTTTTTAAACTGTGTTTTTCAAACTTTTCTTCATCATATCTCGAGAACGGCTTGACCGATTCACTTTATATTTATAGAGTTGACTTAGGACGTAGAGACGCACGAAATGAGCTATATATTTTTTTTTAGCAAGAAGCTGACAAAAAATTCGAAATTTTTTGTTTTGAAGTCTGTCAAAAATCCAATTTTAATTTTTTTTTCGTAATAATTTATTCCATGTATTCCAGCGTAATGATTTTATTCGTTTCAGATGAGCCAATCAGCTGATCTCGTGGAGGGAGTGAGGGTTCATTTTTTCGAGGCAGGTGTTTTCAGACCGCTGTAACTTTGGTTTTAACGAATATTTTTACTTAAAATTGTATATGTATACTCTTTAAACACTTATAAATAAATAACAAAAACTCCATCTATCCGTTTATTGGTCCTTACAAAAAATTTCCAAAAAATGCATAAAAATCAGACCGTTAAATCAAGCCTCCTTAAGCAATATTTTAGTTATTACACCCAATTAAGATTATGGTATATTATTAAACATATATTTAGTTAGTACTCATATAAGCAATTTTTATAATATATTTAACAAAAAAAATATTTTTTAAACTATTTTAAAATATTAAATACCCTTTTTACTTGGCCAAAATTGCCCAAACCGTTAAAGTATTATTATTGTATCAATTGGTGATATTGAAAAGATAATTTGTTAAGCTACAGGAACACATATAATTATTTTTTAATAATGAAACTTTAAAATATGTTTCATTATTTCTACGGGATTTAATAATTTATCTGCTTTAGACACAACATGATTAAGTAAAATCCTGACGAACTTTTATAATTAATTATTTCGTTAAATTTAATCACATAAAACTAAAACATAGTTTTTAAAAAAGTTAACGCAGTTTAGAAATATCTAAATATTTTAAACTCGACAAAACAAAGTTAACAAAGGTACATTTTATCCAGTCATGTTATTTTTAATTTTCTTTCTCTTTTAAAACTGTCAACATCAAAAGACATAAAAGCTTTTGTTTATGCAGTAAAATAATCCTAATTACTTCATTAGAAGTACATGTAATTCAAAAATCTAGTGACAATGCAGCAAAATTTAACGGTCATTTTTTGTAAACTTTTTATTATAAATAATCTTTGGACGTGTCCTGAAATAAGTTTTCCAGCAATTATATCAGACAGAAAGGACCGGAAGGCAGGCTCTCCTTAAAGCTAATTCAAATTGTTATACAGATGGCTCCAAAGCAGCAGCACAACAAGCACCTGGAAAGAATAAGCTTGGTGGAGGATAGCCTGTGTAGGTTCTGCCAGGAGACTAAAGAAACAGCCTTACATGTGTGGTGCCACTGTGAAGAACTGCCTACATAGGTTTACTAGGCTTGGTGAGGAAAAGCTAAAACCTGCGAGATATATCGAGTGGCCAGTGTCAAAACTTTGAGTCTAGTTAAGAAGACGGGCCTCGACAAGGTACTCTAAAGAATGAGAGAAGAAACCACAATAAATCTGGTAAGGTTGCAGTGGTGGAGGTCATTTTTGCCATCTCCGCTTAAATTATCTAATCTAATCTAATTTAGAGCAGGTATATATGAAGACAAACCGACAAAACGAAAATACACATGAGTATCGGACAACTCCCCACAGTATTCCAGGCGGAGATTGTAGCCATAGAACAATCTGCTAAGAAAATCATCAAACGGAGAAACAGGGTGCCGCAAAATTAACATTTTGATTTGAATGCTTTAAAACGTTTTTATTTATAATTTTATTTGCTATTTTAAAAATTTGTAAGAAAGGCTTGGAGAATTTGATATAAAAGAAAACACCATAGAACAAAGCACGAAAAGTATTGAATTTTATTTTTTTAACGAAATGTTAGTTATTCTGACGCAGTATGCGTATCGCCGACATTTTAATGTGCAGGTTGGACACTCAGCGCCAACAATTATTCGCTTGGTTGCTAATTTTTACCAACAAGGTTCAGTTAGAAACTTTTCTGGTGCTTGAGGTCCACCGGTGAAATATTTAAAGTGTACGGAAGAGCGAGGAAGAGAGTTCTGAAACATCAACGAGGAGACGTTCGGCACAACTTTCTTTATCAAATAGGTTTTTTTAAAGAATTTTGGCTACATTGCATATGTTTCTTCATAAAATTTAACTGGTGCAAGAAATAAGGCCGACAGACTACCAGCAAGGGCTTAATTATGAGGGTTTTGTTACAGCAAAAAGCTAGAGCCAATCGAGATTCCAGATTTGATCTCTCCAGACTCCAGGCTATTTGAAGGAAAGAGTCTAAGTTAATAAGTCACAAACCATCCCTCAACTAAGGCATGACATTTACAATGAAATCCGTGCCACAACAACTGATATTTTGCGAAAAGTCATGGAACATGTGTTGAAAAGGGAACGACTTTGTAAAGCAGGAAATTGTCCGCATCTCCGAAATCGAATCCAGGAAATCGATTTCTATTTATGGGATCACGAATTCTGATCATCTTTAGTTTTTATATTCACCAATGGTAACTACGATACGAATGATACTAAATAATCCAAATGATAAATCAAGTTTAAAGATTTAAGCCCGGAGCCCACGTTACGAAATATAATTTTAGCCTCATTTTGAAGTGTTACTTTTAACCAAATTAGTTTTTGGTAAATATTTTTTAAGTTTAAATATGTTATTTCTGAGATCAACTTGAAACCAGCCCTTGATGACACATTATTTCGGACTGTATTCTAAAACTTGCGATGCTAGATCTTCATAAGGTTTTTAAATGGGATTCTTAAGATAACCTTAAGCAACTTATAAATAAGACATCTTATTGTAATTTTACTGGAAGTTTCAGCAAGTACCGTTCAAAAATTTCTCTGCTTACGGAATATAAACATGTATTAAAATTTTAAGTTTATTTTTGTAAGTCACCCTGAATAGAAATAATAAAATGTCCCATTTAAAAGTCCCTTCAGGGTTATCTCAAGGATAACATATTAAAAAAATATAAAGTTGAAGCAATCAAAACTTTTAAGATAAATGCAAATAAAATTTATGCCCGTTTTTGGATACCACACTCTATAGTTACGAAAAAGTTTCATCTAAATGTTGTTTTTCTGGACCTGAAAAACAACATATTTTGGTTAAAAATTACATGTTAGTTATTTAAAGATTTTAATAGGCAAATTAAAAATAAAAGATTTAAAATGACGGATTTTGGCATTTTAAAACCTATTTGCCTCAGATTCAGGATCCAAGAGTTTTTGGAGGGTGTTGGGTCAAAATTTGGTATGGCGTATTCAAAATGGCGGGTTTTGGCGTTTGTCTTAAATTAGAAATCAATTTCTTTTGAAATCGTATCCTTTCAAAAAGAAATCGATTTCGGATCATTTTAAATTATACAATAAATCCGGATCACGGATCCTATTTTTAAAAAGTAATCGATTTTGACCTTTGGATATTTAAAAAGAAATCGATGCCTGGATTTTAATCCAAAAAGATTTGATTCCTACCCAGCTCTAATGGATACATACTTGGCATTTAGCTATGTAAAACTTAACGTAATATTTTTTGCTTAAAACCAATTAAAAATGTTCTGAATTAAGAAAACTCTCGTGAAGCTAACCTTTATTTCTCGAACGAAAATCCCAACTTGCCTTTCTATTTAATCGAAATAATTGCTAAGACATAAAAACACAAAAATATTTGCGAGGATCCCCAGTCATATAATGGCGTTTCCTTGTGTCCAAAATGACCTCCAAGTTTTTATATCGGGACACTTTTATTTCACCTAATTGCCCCGAAATATATTATTTCTTTAACTGCTTTTTCTGCTTAGTAGTTTTATTAAAAGGAACAAACGTTTTATTAGCTTCTGATTTTACTTTTTATTTTTTACAACGTAAAAATGTTTTTTATTATTAGTTTTTTAATAATGGGTGTAATTTAATCTGTCAACAAATTACACAGGTCAACATCTTATAGAGGCTTGTATATGGGCATCGGAGATGATATCCTAGGGTTTTTGGGGTCGCTGATTACG
The DNA here is from genome assembly GCA_019359885.1 of Listronotus oregonensis. NCBI lineage: Eukaryota > Metazoa > Arthropoda > Insecta > Coleoptera > Curculionidae > Listronotus > Listronotus oregonensis. The sequence goes on from JAHBCN010000057.1 coordinate 196,235, forward strand.
TTAGCGGGGCGGTTAGGCTCCATCAGGTCAGGTTCAAGGTCATTTAAAGGTCAAATCCGGATATAGCCTCATAAAAATCTAAAAAATTCATATATATGTTTTTTAGGTCGCTGAATTCGAATCCGCTGTTTGTTTATTTCTTGCTAGAGTCACTGAAGGTAATTTCAAGGTTATCTTGATGTTATTGAAGATAAAGCAGTCAAAGGCTGGTTAAAAAATCTAAAAAAATATGTATACGTTTTTTAGGTCCCTGAATCCTAATTTATACTCAGTTGAGCTCCATCAGGTCAGGTTCAAGGTTATTTAAAGGTCAAATCCAGGAATAACCTTATCAAAATCTAAAAAATTCATATATATGTTTTTAAGGTTGCTGAATTCAAATCCGTTGTTTGTTTATTCCTTGCTAGAATCCTAGAAGTCACTGAAGGTTCTTTTAAGGTTATCTTAAAGTTATTTTAAATAAAACAGTCAAGGGCGGGGTAAAAATTTTTTAAAAAATATGTATACGTTTTCAGGTCCCTAAATCCCAATTTATAGTTAGTTAGGCTTCATCAAGTCAGATTCAAGGTTATTTGAAGGTCAAATCTAGAAATAACCTCATAAAAATCTGAAAAAGTCATAAATATGTTTTTAAGGTCGCTGAATTCGAATCCGTTGTTTGTTTATCCCTTGCTAGAATCCTAGAGGTTACCAAGGTTATTTCAATGTCATCTTGATGTGTTTGTTATTTCAGGTACGTTTCTTAAGTTCCAGATCGTTAACTTAATTTTGGATTTAATTTCTTTTTTTATTCGTACCTTCATCTTCCGAGTCTAAGGAAACACTGTAGGCTTCACGTCCACAAGCTTGCGATATATACATCGCAAGCTGGTGAACGTGACTGTTTTATCTAAAGTAACATCAAGATGACCTTGAAATAACTTTTAGTGACCTCTAGGATTTAAGAAAGGGAGAAACAAACAACGGATTTAAATTTAACGACCAAAAAACATAGGTACAAATTTTTTCAAATTTTTTGAGGTTACACCCGGATTGGACCTTCAAAAGACTTTGAACCTAAACTGATGGAGCCCAACCGACAAGCTCATCGTAATCAGCGACCCCGAAAACCCTAAAATACCATCTCCGATGCCCGTGCACAAGCCTAGATAAAATGTTGACATGTGTTATTCACTTTTTAGTTATCATATAAATAAAGCCAAACGTTTTTAAACCAACACAGGCCCACAAAAGAAAGTGGTGTGTGCTAGATGTCGGACTAGTATTTTCTGGAGTATTTTATTTCGCTAAACACGAATCTGAAGTCAAAATTGGAGGTCAAACAGCAAGTAATTTTAGATATTAACGATTTTTTTTTTACTTTAAAGCGTTAATATCTTAAAAACTATAAAAGATACACGAAACTTTGTATGACATAAACTATGTATTTTTACAAGGCTTTTAATTTAAGTTACATAACCTTTTTGCCTAAATGCAATATTGTTCGAATTATAATCAAAAACTCGAATTTTCTGGATTTTTTCAAGGAAAAAAATTGATTTTTTTATTTTTAGGTTCTTGCTGCAAATTTTAAATGGTTCGTGATTTAAATAAATAAAATAAATACTTTTTTATTAAAAAAAAACCCAAAGATCACAAGAATAATAAAAAAAATCCATTTTGGACTGAAATTTTTTGTCAAAGTTACATTTTCATTTATATCACCTTTATTATTTATTTTATCAAAAATGTTTAAATAACTTTTTTATAGATAATTTAAAAAATTTGCTTTTGTGTTTCATGAAATTTTTTGTATCTCTTATAGTTTATATAGTAGTAGTCCAAACATTCCGTGGTAGCGGTAAATGTATCGTGTCGGTTTTTTGAGGTTTTCTCGATTTTTTTCTGTTTAACCGCCAAATTTGACTTTAGATTCGTTATCAGCGAAAAAAAAATACGCCAAAAAATCCAAAACCTAGCACACACCACTTTTTTTTGTATACCTGTGCAATTATCGGAAATTTTATGTGCAATCACTAAAAACTGCAATTAAAAACTAAACAAACTACCTTTTAGCTGTAACACTCTTGGCGGAGAAGGTTGCCGAATCTCGTCGCGCAGGCTTTTATGCTCCGCCCTGTCTGGAAAAGATGTCTTTGGCTTGAGTCGAGAGAACTTTCGGTATTATTGTACGTTTAGCCGCCATAGCCGTAGGTATAATTTTTGTGTGTTTTAGTTGATCGTTTTGAACATTGCGTTTTATTTTTATTTTTACACTTCGGTAAATGAGTGACAAAAAACCATTAGGACATCATCATGTTTGTGCAGTGCGAAACTGTTTTAATAAAGGTTATAACTCAAAGAAGAAATTCTTTAGTTTTCCTAAGGATGCTAACCGGTAAGTACTTAAACAAATTTTTTTGCATATTTTAGTAAAAATTTAACTTTTGGTAATTGTTTAGAAAGTGTCCGCAACTCCGATTTTGACCAAATTTGGTATGCGGAGTTTTTTTGGGGCGCTCGAATTAAATAATTTTAATACTTAATATATATATATATATATATATATATATATATATATATATATATATATATATATATATATATATATATATATATATATATATATATATATATATATATATATATATATATATATATATATATATATATATATATATATATATATAATATATATATATATATATATATATATATATATATATAAAAAAAAAGGGTGTTTATCTTAAAACTTACCACTCAGTTATATGTAAATTTTTGCCGAAACACGCCAACAAATTTATTGAGGGGAAGGTTTTTTTTACAAAAAAATAGATGGTGCTACTTTAAACCCCGGGGCTACCACCTAAGAATTTTAAAGATGGAACAAGGTGTCGTGTAATACATCATTTTAAAGGCCTTTTTATTTAGTATGAGCCTATTTTGTTATTAATAAAATTTACAAACATACTTGCTTTTTGTTTATTTTTTTTTAAAACATTCCAAAACTAATTCAAACCAAAATCATTGTCAGTTTATTTTTTTTTGTTGTTTCTAAGTCAATGGTGGAAACATTTTTTATTAGGTAAACGTATTCCTTTGCAAAATATTCTTATTTTCGCAAAACAAAATATTATACTAGACTATTTATTGTAGTCAAATGTAGAAAGCATGGTTTAAAAATGTTATTATTTATTTACGAGCCAGAATATGGGCACTAATAGTCAATCGAGAAGACCTGCTTGGCAAAGTAAACAATTTATAAAAAAATTACTCGTTATGTGCAGACCATTTTGAAGAGGGATGTTCACGAGTCACTTGCATACGATAGTACCACTGCAGTTCCACCCTATTCCCATCTCTTGGGGGAATTTCCCAAAGAACTGACCATTCGTATAGTGCACCGCCTTTGGAACGATATAGAGGAATACAAGTTCTAGATGATATAGTATTAGTTTCAGAAGGAATCCACCTGCATTAATTTATCCAGGTAATAAAAATAATAATATTTTAATTCAAAATAAACTTGAATCTTCTATGTTCAATTTCGATTTTTCCCAGTTTTTTGAAACTATGACTTTTTTTAGCTTTTTAAAATGAAAAGTAAAACTACTATGTTTTTACCACTAAAATATATTAACAATTGTGACAGCAGTTTCAACTCACAGAGTCATTTTCAAAGAAATATTTCTTACAGACTAAAATAACAGTACAAAATAAAGTGATTTGTAACCCTAAGTGGTCAATATATGTTCTGGAAGCGGCAAAGCAATTAATAGTTTATTACGGTTTGGCGACAGTAAATAGTGTGGAAAATACAAGTTCGGTTTGGTCATTAAGCAGATGTACATTATTATTTTTATTGCCTTTGTATATTTTTAGGGATTCCAGAAAACTAAATATTAAATTATACCTAGAAATATACAAAGGCAATAAAAATAATAATGTACATCTGCTTAATGTCGCCAAACCGTAATAAACTGTTAATTGCTCCGCCGTTTCCAAAGAATATAATTACCAATTAAGGGTACAAATCACTTTTATTTTGTATTGATATTTTAGTCTGAAGAAAATATTTCTTTAATAACTTTGTAGTTGAAACAGCAGTCACAATTGTTAATATATTTTAGTGGTAAAAAACAGAAGTTTATTTATCAGTGTTCATGATGATTAATTACCACATAGTAACGGCTAATAGCATCAATTTTTAAAATGAACTGACAATTATATGTTATTTGTACAAATCAAGTATTGTTTAAGCTTTTGGTCAACCATGCATAAAAAATCTCCAGTTGTTAACCAAATACATTGTTCTTTTCTTAAAACTACATAATTAACCAAAGTTGTTATTTAATGGCTAATCAAAATGTATTTTTGCAGCTGACCAGACAAATGTAGTTGAAACCGGTTTCAACATGAGATCGTCGTCAGTCCAATTACAGTTAGTCCTACTCTAACATCTCCAACATCTACCCAAACGTCAGCCAGTTGATCCTTTGATAGCCCAAGGAAGAATAAGTACAGACAACAAATCAAGTCCCTTACTGCCGAAAGCAAATATTTAAGACAAAGGGTTCAGGTACTGAAAGTCAAAGAATTAATGAATTGGACAATATATCTTTGGAGCAATATATGTCTTTAACATCCAAATTTTGCAATTCCGGATACTGCAAAATGTATTAATATGCAAGAATCACAGGGCATAAACACCCAAAGGGTAGACGTTACAGCAAGGAGTTTTAAAATGAATGTCTACCAATATATTTTGCTGGTCTCGGAGTGTATAAAAAATATTTAATGTCTAAATATAGCCTTCCCTCGCCTAACACTTTGCTAAAGAAATAAGATCAGTTAAGATAGGACCCGGATTAGATAATCCCGAGTTCTTCATTTTATTTAAAAAAAAGGTTGACAGTTTTCAACCCCAAAGTAAATATTGCTTATTGTGCTTTGATGAAATGTCTATAAAAGCCAATTTATTTTATGAACGAAATCAAGATTGCATCATTGGGCTAGCAATGGGTGATACAGGGGAGAAAATTTTTAAACCAACTTTAACTGCCTGTGTATTTATGGTCAGAGGTATTTATTCGAAGTGGAAACAGCCGATAGCCTGAGAAATATGTTGATGATATATGACTTTTATATTAATGGTAAACAAAATTCGTGGCAATATATTAAAGACTTCTATGAGTTAGATAAAAAATTTCCTGTCAAAGCAGCACATAAATTAACGGATTCTCATATTTACCCGACTGGTTTTCAAAAAATGAAGGTCAAACTTGCCACCCAAGTATTTAGTTACTCAGTCCATGTAGGTATGAGTGTTTATATTAGATTTGGTTCCCTTCCCGATGAAGCGACAGAAACTGCTGAATTTGTTAATAGAGTAGATGAATTATTTGATATTTTAAATTCTTCACAAACCTTTTCCCCCAAAAATATAATGTTGCCTTTAAAGCAAACTCATTTCAATTAGAGTTTCTAATGGATTGTTTGACCTTCTTTAAAAATCTTGAAATTCGAGACAAAAATCATAAAAATGTTACCAAAAAATTAAATTTATTAGAAGTCTTATAATTTCCATCACAGTATTATTCAGTTATTTTACTATCTTCGTGAAAATGCAGGGTTCGATTGTGTACTTACAGAAGATTAAACTAAGATTGTCTGGAGAACCATTTTGGTAAAATCAGAAGTGCAAACGGCAACTGCATTAACCCAACAGCAATACAGTTCCACAGAATGTTTAGAAAGTTGCAATGCGTCAACTTATTAACTCAGGTACAGAAAACTGTGAGGCAGATTGTGATCAGATGCTTTTAAGACTTTCTGATTGCGAACAGGTTTTGTACTTGAAGATAAGGATAAAGTACCAGACCAAAGACGCACTAAATGGCATGGATTACAAAAAATGAAATGCTGCAAAAAAATTTCATAAGGTACGTGTGCGGGTACCTTTTAAATAAAGCGTTAAGGATTCACTCTTATGACGTTTGCAATAAATTTAGCAAAGACCACAATGAACTTGATGATTCATCTTTTTATTGTTCTCTTAGAGTGACTTAGAGATATTAAAAGTGCCGAATGGTGATACATTCGGAAATTTGCAAATGCCTAATGATGAATTTGTGGAACTAATAGAAAATAGAAAAATATTTCAACAAAATTTTGAAAAATTGGTCACAAAAAGCAATATTTGCGGTACACTTTTAGAGTATAAGTAACCATTTACCCTTTAGTCATCCCTGTAAATATTTTCCCAAAGAATTTATAGTTAAATTATATTTAAGAGTTAGAATTTATTATACATTAAAAACAATAAATGCTAATTTTAGAAATATAAATAAGAATAAATTAATAATATGGAAAAATTTGTAATATACGTAGTTGTAGTAATTTTTTTGTTTTGTTTTTTCGTCCATTTATTTTGTTTGTCTGGCTGAAAAATTAATTTTGTAAAATTCTTTTATTGCTGTTAGTAAAACATTAGTGTTGCGAATAGGTAAGCATTTTTTATTTTGTTTCTTATACATCTGTTACATTTCGATTAATAGGTAATAAAGCTTATTAAAAACCTAAGCTACAGAACATTATTTTATTATCATATTTTTTATTGCTTAATTAAAACACGCCTCAGCGTGTTCAAATCGAACTTTCAAACACACGCGTGTTTTAAAGGTTGCCATGGTACAACAATCAAAAACGGGAGCAATGTGAAGTCTAAGATGGCATTGCAACAACCTATAACCTCGAATTTTTGCACATGTTAGGCATTTTAAAGAAACGAAAATTATTAATCTGACATGAGTACTTTATAACGTCAAATAAAATATTACTAATGTAATAAATAATATCAATAAAAAAATAGCGTAATGTATTCGTGAATAACTGATCTTTAAAACACTTGCTCTATTTTGAGAACTCGGGCTACGCCGTCGTGCTCGAAAAATCGCGCGTGTATTAAAGACCCTATTATTCACTTACACTTTATTATACTGTACCTTTTTCCTAAAAACTGACATTATATTGAGAGATATCACAGTGCGACTATCAAAGGCAATAATTTCTGTCGAATATTACATCCGAATTTTGCAGAGCTGAGAAAGACCTTAACAATGACCTGAAATATGAGGAAACAGCTAAAGATCGACCATGCATCCTCTTAAACAACTAACGATTTTTATAAATCATTATTCTTTTCATAAGATTACAGATAACTACACCCCTTTTAATTATTGTAATATTTGACCTAAATATTATAAATCGCCCATATTACTTTGTCAGCTCATATGAATTTTTTAGTCTATAACAATTAAAATGTTATTACTTTTTCGAATCAGTTTATTGTATATTTTTATATTTCTTATTAACTTTAAAATTATCTACTACGGTACTGTTAGGCAAAAATTTGTCGTTTTACATAAATAAGTAATCGTTTTAATCAGGCTCTGACTTTTCCCGGATGTGCGACAGAGGGAGCAACGCTTCTGTCTCGTTTGTTCGTAGACTGCGAGATCAAAGGTGCCGACCGGAGTTGTGGAGCTGTAAGTAAGCTGTGACCTAAACTATAAAATTGCAATACTCGACCTAACAGAAACTAATCACAACTAACCAGATATAAGTATATTAAATGGTTTTTGGTGACAGGAAGTGAAATAATGCATCTGATGACAGATCTAGTAATGTTAATTTTTATTTTTATTTTAGTTTTTCTAATGGAACTTTAAAATTGTTTGCTTTAAAATAGGTTCAATAACTCCACTTCATATTTTTATAGTCCAACATTTTTAACAAAGTTTGGTTTTATTTTTCTGACATGCATAAAATAATCGGATGGTCAGAGAATTAACATATTCGAGAAAAACCTTCGAAGCGCCCTATTATAATAAATTATGCGTAGGAAACTTTTGACTGACAAAACAAATTACAAAGTTGTCACATGCAGGAAAAGTTTTTCACACTGAACCGCCAGCCATTGCTGTGTCTTAGTCAATTGGTAAAAAACAGCATTAAAGTCCTAATTAAGTAATTTTTAACAGAAATTAGTTAAGGACACAGCATAGTTTTCTTATGATAAATAAATTATTACTTTAAAATATATATATTTTTTTTTATTTAAATGCATTACTTTTCCTAATCGTTAAAAATTGTAAAAAAAAACAATATTTCATTAATTAAAAAGTTATTGTTGGTACACGGCAAAATAAACTTTATACAATGGGACCGCTTCGGTCCTGGTCCGAAGGTATAGAGACCAAGCTTGCTCAGTCCTATTCACTAGCTGATCGCCTAAAAAAAACACCCCAAAAACCCCAAAAATCCAGTTACTTATCTACGTTTTGGTGGCAAGTCTGTTACGGTTTTTAAGATTAAAATAAAATATAGAAACTTAACTAAAATTAAATAATAAATAAATTTAAAATTGTAAACATTTTGATAAAAATGTTTGTAAAATTTTTATATTTTGCAGACGTTACCTTTAACCCACGGTGCATTTAAGGAAAAAAGTTTTGGTTATACAGGGTGTCACAAAAAAGTGTGACGTCAGGATGGTGCATTTTTTTTTAAATGAAACAGTGTGTATTTTTTTATATATTTAGGTACCTCTTGTAGTCATTTATCTTTCTCTAAAATTTTGTCAACATCGGTTCAGTAATTTCAGAGAAAAAAAATAAAATATAAAAAAAAAAGTTTTGCAACATTGAATTTAAAAATGAATAAAAATACCAATAGTGCTTAATTAATAGAATTAAACAAGAAACTTATTAAGTAACGTTATATCAGTCGCTTAGGTCATGTTTGATAAATTTGAACTGCACAGGGTGTCCAAAATTTAGTGTCAAACTTTTCAAATTTGAAAGCACTTTATTTTTCTTATTTTAAATATGAGCCCCTGTATATTTTTAGGTCTTTAGATGCAGAATTAAAAAACAAACATTTTTCTAATTAAAACCCTATCGAAGTTCCTAACACGTTAAAAGTTATTCGTTAAAAACTCATTTTTGCATGTATTTTAATAGTAATACCATTGAATAAAAATGATAGGTGGCTATGAAAAACAATTTATTGGCATTTCAGTTTATTATGTGGTTATTATTAAATGCCTGTTGACAAATTTTTGATTTGTAAAATTTTGTTTTTTTAATGTATGGCTGATGGCCTGGAAGTTTCACCTACAAAAAATTTATTACAACAAGAAAGATTATAAATAAGATTCTTTGTATTTTCGTTGATATTGTATGGTTTTGTTTTTGTTGATTGAAGTCTAATAGTGTTTTGTGTTTTAATGATGGTACGATTGTTAAATTTCTTATCTTTTCGTTAAGTTTTATTTGATGAGCCAGGAATGTATGATCAAAATAAACCTTTAAGAGGTTCATTTGAATCTTATCCAAAGTTTGGTTCTTTAAATTTGCAAAAAAAGTTATTTATAAAATTAAGAGGGTAATCATTTTAAACTCAAATATAAAAAAACTTTTTTATGGTCCATATTTTAATCAGAACAAAGTAGGCACACGGTAGTGCATTAAACCAAGTTCCTGCCTAACGCACGCAGTGTGTATATTACACGAAAGGTTTCAGCGTATTTTAGTAGTATTAGGTATGAGATTTGGTATGTAAATTAACATAGGTATTCTTATTACCGTCAAAAAAAAATAGAAAGGCATGTTAAGTGGTTTCCAAGATATTTGTTTTTAAATATCATTTTACTCACTCACTACCTCATCCATTGACTAATGATTAAAATTATGGGGCATTTGCCGAGGGGGTAGGAATTTGAAATTTAATATGTAAGTAGGTTCTAAGACATAAGCAAAGGAATAATTTAGAAAAATGCACATTAATTAATAGGTAGGTACTCAGTTATGTAACCTAGAGACAAGAAGGGTGTGTTGGGTACGTAATTTACTTAAAATAAAATTGTGGACAAACTTGGTTTAATTTAAGAAATCAATACTTTAAAAAACCGATATTTTTGGATGGGATTTGGCCCTTGGTTTATAGTGTTTGGTATAGTTTTTATAGTGGAATTAGTAATTGCTTTATTTTCTACTGTAAGGTCTTGATTAAAAAATTAATTAAAAGTTAACCTATTAGCTTATTTTTTTGATTGTTACATATAAAATAATTTGCCTCATTATAAGAATATATTTTAAAGTTGTTAAAATTACAGGCTAACAACTTGCTAAAGAAGAACAGCTGAGTCGATAATTTAATTAGGATGCCAATACCCAATACTGTCCAAAACTTCTTTTTTATACTAACTTTTTGTACTACGTACTTTTATTGTGTCAAAAGCAGCATTTAGTAAGCAAATTAGAAAATCTTTTTTATTTAGCGCCAAAAGAAAAACTAAAGTTGTTCTTACTGAATTCTTCAGGTCAAAGTTTGTTCCGTCAAGTTTTTTTTAAGGTGTATGTTTCAGAGAAGTTAAAAGTTACTCTGGTACATTTTTTATTAACAAAAAGCCACAAAAGTGTTTCTCCACACAATTTTACCGGAGCGGTAAATTTGATGTATCGCTAAATATTTAATAATACTTTATTAGAAAGTCGGTAATTTAGGTCACGAAAGTAATATTTAGAAAGTTAGAGCTTTATTGGTAACATCATATTTATTAAATAAAACAACAGATGTATTTTAGTGGATAATATAAAATATTATACCCTGCCGATATGTATTTTTACTAGCTCCCAATTTAAATAAATTTAAAAATATGTGACTAACCTTTTCTTTTAAAGTTGTTTTTCACCTTTAAAATTAAATGAATAACCAAACTTTATTTAATACATAATTGGTGAAAAAAATATTTTTATTTATTACGTGATTCGGCCTAATGCATGTAGTGTGTATATTTATCCCTTCTATTATAACTTTGTTATCGTTCCCTATAAAGGTATGAAATTTGGTATGTAAATTTACATACGTATTCTAATTACCTGTGAAAAAAATTAGAGAGTGGTTTACGTGGTGTCTGAAACATTTAATTTAAAAAATTGCCCATTTTATTAATAACTAACTGACTTACTTTATTTAACAAAAACTTCAAGGTAAAAATTCCACATCAAAGTAAGTAACACTGTGCAGAAGAAAATAACAGGAGGGCTTAAAAAACAAGCGGATCTTCATAATCCCAGACAGCCAGGCGTCACCAAAGGCACTAGTTAACCCCAAGGTAACTTCCAACCTGACATGGGAATGCCAAAAGGAACTGGAAGTCCTGGGAGAACGCAACAGGGTAACCCTCCTGTGGGTACCAGGACATTCAGGAATGAAAGGAAACGAAAAAGCGGATTAGCTAGCGAGACAGAGATTATCCACACCATACCAGAACCTGCACTTGGAGTGATCAAAACCACAGCACGAGGGCAAACCAGGACATGGATCCGAAACAAACCCGAGGAATGGTGGGGGAGCCTCAGTAGAATAAGACATGAAAAGAGCTTCATAAGGGGCCCATCCAAAAGAACGAAGGAAGGAGTATGGGGAAAAGACTTTGCATAACAGTAGGGCTTCTAAGAGGGTACGATAACCTAGGAGGACGCCTACACAAGATAGGCTCGGGGGGACCCAAGTTGCAGAATGTGCGACGAGGAGGAAGAAACAACCTACCATATCCTGAGCGAATGTAAAGCGTTCAATTACAAAAGACAGGCATTGTTTGGGCAACCGAAAATAAGCTCAAAGGAATATATAAACCAACCATCGGGGTTATACAGACTTGTAGAAGGAACAAGACTAATGGAAGGATCGATATAAAAGATAATGGGAGATTAGGCACAAAAAGCCCAAGAGGCTGCGCTGCCTTCGGTAGTAAATCAAGAAGGGTCCCAGGGAAGAAGAAAAAAAAGAACTGACTTACTCATTCGCTTATTCACTCATTAAAATTATGATGCACTTTTTCAGGGAGTAGAAGCTTAAAATTTGGTATATAAGTAGGTTTTGGGTCAAAAGTAAAGAAACAATTCTAAAAACTGCATTTTTAATCCGAAACGCCCTGGCTATAATATCGTATTTTAAAATTTGCAACCTGATTGTACCTTAGTTGCTAAGGTCACAATTATCTTAGAATTTAAAATGCAGTTGGGATTTTATGTACTAAACAAGAAAGTTTCTGCATTTTACCTATTAGACACCAAACCCCACTCTACTTGAAAAGAACTTTAATTTTAGGAATACAGAACTATTAAAAAACTTATATTTGGAAAAGAATTTTCAGTTTTTTTATCATTAGAAGAAAGAGAAGAGGTTCCACCAAAAACACCTAACACACAAAACTACTGAGATCTAAAACTAGCCCATTTTTTTTTTGACTTGGCAAGTTTTTTATTTATCTGTCTAAAATAATAAAAAAATTGTTTGTATTATTATAAAAACAACATTCAATAATATAGACAGATCAGTAAAAAGCTTGTCAAGTCAAAAAAGAACTTGGTCTTATTTTAGATCTCAGTACTTTAATAGATCGATATTTTTGGAAAGAAACTTGGTTCCTATTTTACATAAGTGTTTTTAATAGAATATAATAGCAAATCAAAGCAAGGATATTTACAAGACTATTTATATTTTTACCAATAACATGTGGGTTATTATAGTATAAATTCTAGTCAGGTAAAATAGAAATAAGATTTTTTCTTGCCTGTCAAATCTCAATATAACAGTTAAGGTCCTCTATTTCTTGGGCCATTTAAAACAATTTGTTTGAAATAATTTTTAATTTTTGTAATTATTTAAACAGTTTTATTTTAAAAATATCGCTGGTAAAAAAGTGTGGTAATCGATTTGCTCATGTTAGTGCATTCCAAAAAGTATTTTTTTAAGAAAAGCAGACGGTTTCACAAGATAGTTTAATTTCTTTACCCAGAAACCTGTAATTTAATTCGTAAAGAGCAGGGCCGTTTATTTATCCGGGTCTTCGCGTCCAACACTATTTCCTGTAAAGGCTTCTCGCATAAATTGGATCTGTCCAACTAATTTGGATTTACAGGCCTAAAAGCTCGCACTAGCCCCTTTGATCGAGCCGACATTAAGTTGAGGCACACACCTTCGACAAGCAACGTACAATAGTGGCGGGATTAGTACATGCGAGATTGCATCAAACTGTTACCTAATTGCATGTTGTTACCGCTATAACAATTGCGTGTCCTGTGAGCCACTTGTTTACAGCTGCATCTAGCACGTTTGCAAACTGTTCAAGTAGAAGCTATATTTCATAGCTACCGAGTTTTTTCTATTAGTCTGGTCGAGAAGTGTGTTTCCTGCGAAAAATTGTTGGAAGGCTTCGAAAAATATGAGCGATAGCTCATTCGACGCAAAATGCAAATCTGAGAAGGGCGTTTTTAAGATTTTTTTGTGCCGATAAAAATTGCAATTGTTATTAACAAAAACCGAAATAAAAAAAGCCATTTCAATTTCTGATGATGACTCAAAAACCATAAGAGAAAGAAGAAATTGCAAAAAAAATCCTTGAAGAGAAGAAAATTGCATTTGTTACATAAACTAGCGACTATTTCACCTACGCATGCAAATTTTTTTCTTGTCAATTTGTTTTTAGAGGTTGTGTAGAACAATTTACTAACATTTTTTATTAGGGCGGGCGTGTCTTATGGCTTCAACATTTTACTAAAGATTTGGATGAAATTTTGCATGAAGTAACTTTGGAAACCTGAGACAAAGGATAAAAAAGTTATAAATTGTGTTTTTGCATATTTATTCAAGCGTAACTTATATTACCACTTATTTATTTAAGGATATTACTGGGAAGATCACTTAAACTTCCACAAAGTAACAAAATATCTTATTATTTGGGTAAAAAATTATAATTACATTTAATTATTCAAGCATGTAAGGTATTTAATAAATTAACCAAAAAACCTAAAGAATTTGTCGTAAGAGCTTTACCAAAGTATACAAAATTTAATTTAATACAAAAGCAGTGCAGATGGGGTAAAAAAAACTCTATTTAATTTATGACATCCACGGTTTGGTAAGCCTAAGGCTTTAAGTCTACAAAAACTGTTTTAAATTTAAAAAAAATCATTTAATCTTATAAAAAGATTACTTATATACTAATAAATAAGAAGTGGTTGTAACTAAAAATAGCTTTTAGAAACAATTTAAATTAAAAATAAGTATTTTAAACCCTTAGAAGTGTAGATTAGTTGTTCTACCCAGGAGCTAACAGCATTTGCTCTATCTACCAATACAAATTTCAAAAAGGGTTTATAGTTAAAACAAAATTATTTAAAAATACATACACAGGTGTTCTTCAGAAATTTACGTATGATAGGGGTTTTATAGCTTAATATTTTTATAAAAGAAATAAGCAAAGCCCTTCTTTACTGTCATTTTTAAATAAAATACAAATTTAAATAAAATATTATTCTAAATGTTTCTTTTTTCAGGTAATGCAGATAGCCAATTAAAAGAAGGTGGTAAGTCTTAATAGGTAATAAATTAGAAATTTTATTGAACCTTCATAAATTTAGCTTTCAATTAGAATTCAACATTTTCTGCTTTTTAACCTAACATCATTTTTCATTATCTTGTGGTTTATTAAAATTTATTGAGGCTTTTAAAAGCTATCATCGTATACATTTTAGCTTAAAAAACAGCATTAATTAAAACAAAAAATAATGTCAACTTTATTAAACAGTTTAGTAGTACAAAACATGTAATAGTATATTATTTTATATGAAGAAAAAGTAATATTTTTTATGGCGCGCTCCTGTTTAATGAAAAGTTAACCATAAAAAGTAACTTTTCCTTCAAATAAAATATGCTGGTTTTTGCAAACGTCCACAAATTAATGCAAAAGCATTTTTTAATAGTTATAATTTCTAAGGATAAGTAGGTTCGCAAGGCGGCTTAGACCGGTCTCGTCGAATAGTTGCTATAGTAATGTAACATAAAGCTGTCAGTGGACACTGTCAACAATATTTTTTTTAAATGCGTTTTAATTCCATATTGAAAAGCAGTTATTAGTTAACCACATTCAATATATTATTAAGTAATAAATACAAATTTAATTTTTGTTTTTAGTTTAATAAATATTGACTTGTAGACGCTTGTTTTGTTGTTTGCTTGTGGCTATGATAACACTTTTTACTCCGCCAGCGGGAAAGTGAAAAGTAAAGCGCCAGCGGAGAAAAAATGAAACTTGATTGAAATGAAGACGGATTTACTGACGTTTAAAGAAAAACAATTTTTTTCTCTCTTCCTCTCGATCAAGGTAAATTAAAGTTATTAGATAGACTAGGGGTATTTATCATTTTACAGTTGCCATTTCATTATCTAAAAATAAATTATTTTACCATTTTAAATATATAAGTTTTCAATTTACATAATACGATGGCAATACGTATACACTAAGAATTAGCTTAAAATATGGAATGGAATGTAATTGTTAATAAACCAATTAATCTAATTAGTAACTAACAAATGTATTTTGGGTATTTTGTACGTAAATACGAGTATGCAGACTTAATTCAAATAATAATAAATTTGGAGATAAACTATGCTTATTTCTAAGCTAACCAGAAACAAGAAAATTTATTAAATACATTTTGACTTACAATTTTATATTTTAATTAGGTGTTTTATTTGTATAAGGGGGTATGCTTATGGCAATAATTTTTTTAAAATAAAATATGATATAATTTGGGCTTGTTTAATTGTTTCTTTTACATTACCCTTTTCCACTAAAAAGATATTTTTACTTTTTTGTTTTAACATGTTTGGGACTCCTAACAATCGTTATTTGAGCCATACACTTATACTATTAAAAAACATTTTTTTAGGCAAGACATGATCAGCTATTACAATTATTTATTGTGTTTTAATGGTTTTAGGGCTGTTAGGCCGGCGTCGATTGTCTGGCTGACTTGACTTTGCAACACGACGGTTGGCATCTTGAAGTTGCTTCCTGGTTGACATATGCTGAACCTGGGCTCGCGGTCGGCTCATTTATACGTTGGGGAGGCAGTGGGCAGGGCTTCGTTACTTTCGGTTCAATCGGTTCAGTCGGTTTTGTTCGTAAAGGATGCAATTTTAGCACCCTTAATTAGATCCATGTTTTTGATCTTAAATGCTTCCTCTATTAAAGTTGTTGATGTGCTTTTCTATCTCTATGACTTCTCTTAAAGTCTGGAGCGGTGTGCCCATGTGGTCGCGTGGTCTTCTCAAGCTTTATTCGATGGTCCGTTGTAGGTATGATCTCTACGGCGGACTTGTCTGTCCCCCAACGAAGTTGGCTTTATGTCTTATCTGGTTTGTCGAGCGTTTTGTAGTTTCCATGTACGCTTCCACATTGCATGGAATGCGTTAATTCCTGAAGACCAAATGATCTCTTTTGTCTTTGGCCGATCGAGATTTTTGATTTTCCTTGTTGGTTTGAATTGTTTTTACATTTTTTCGTAGCAATCGATCAATCCTGTCCGTAACCCCGGAATAGAAGGATGGCGTATTTACATTAAGAAAATGTAAAAAAATATTCGAACCAACGAGGAAAATCAAAGAATGCCTTCAATCGGCCAAAGACAAAAGAGATCTACTTTCGTCTTCAGGAATTTATCGCATTCCATGCACATGTGAAAGCGTATACATAGAAACTACAAAACGCTTGATCAACACCAGGATTAAAGAGCATAAAGCCAACTCTCGTCTGGGGCAGGCAGACAAGTCCGCCGTAGCAGAACATACCCTTACAACGGACCATCGAATAAAGTTCGAGAAGACCCAAGTACACGCGACCACATCGGCATACCACTCCAGACTCTACAGAGAAGTCATAGAGATAGAAAAGCATATCAACAACTTTAATAAGAAAGAGGAAGCATTTAAGATCAAAAAACATGAATCCCCATAATTAAGGGAGCTAGAATTGCACCCTTTACGAACAAACCGACAGGAACCGATTGGAACCGAAAGTAGCCGAAGCCCTGCCCACTGCCTGCCCAACGTATAAATACGAGCTACGACCGCGCAAAGCCCAGTAGTTCGCATACTGTCAACCAGGAAGCAACTTTTGAAGATGGCAAACCTCGTGTTGGCGAAACGTCAAGTCAGCCACACAATCGACGCCGGCCTAACAGCCCAAAAACCATTAAAACATTAGACAATGGCCGCGCAAGCCTTTCACAATTATTTATTGTTTTTAGAGAAACGTGTTAAAAAGACAAAAGATATAAACTACTTGGCTTATTTGGCATCACTATGTATTTAAAAAAACTTGCGGTGTGTGGGAAACATTTTTTAATTAAAAATAATAGCCTTTTTTATCTTACTAAGACAAATATCCAACAGAAGTAAACATCTCGGTACTTGCGTGCATAAGAGCTTTTGCGATATAAGAAAATATAAAACGCACAAATTTTGTAATATTAACTATAAATATATTGGAAAAGTTTAAAATATACACCACTTTAATAAAAGCAGTGATTACAAATAATAAGGGCAATTTTGCGATGAAGTTAGTCGTGATCAAATTTTAAAATAGCATAAACGCTTTATGAGGGTGGATTTAAACGGTCTCGAGATCCAATATCTTAAAAGGAAAAAAGGATTTTGTCCGATAGAGTTTCTTTTTCTTTTGTCAAATACAATAATCGTTATAGGTTTGACAGTATTAAAGGGCATATTGTTACGGCTTCTTTGTTTAACGTCCCCTTATTGTTATAAAGTGTGTTAATATGTGTATCAATGACATACATTAGTTTATTAATCGATTAGCGTATCTTAAGTTAAGTTCTCGGTACTACATGGTATGCAAAATTTAACGACCTATTTTAAACCTTTTATGTTTTTACTTTTTATAATATTATCATATTATATATTACACTTTTGTAAAATAAGAGAAAAGTGCCTTTCCAAATATCTCAACCAAGTTCTTTTTTGACTTGGCAATTTTTTTACTAATCTATCTGTATTAATTATTGTTCTTTTTTATTAATATTTACCGTATTTTTTGTTAATCCATATACAGACGAGTGACGATCGCGTTGTTAAAGTTGGCAATGAACATAACAATAAGTTATATTTAACAAAGAGTAAAAGAACGTGCACATTTCAAGGCAACTGGATGACACTAAATAATTTAGTTCGGAATTGTGCTTTAAAAATCAATTAAACATATAAAAAAAATTACCTTGCACAGAATATGAAATACAAAGGTTTGGCACTGCAACAATCTTATTTTACATATTTTTTTATAAACAAATACTACAATAGATAGCTCAAATGACCAATGCTGCAGAAATTCTTTAAATTTGGTTTGTTAACAGGTTTTTTAATATAACTCATGCTTATTACATTTTATTGATAATTAAGTGATGGAATAGCCACTGGTTTGAATTATACTTTTATTAAAATAGGACGTTTTTTACTTTCAACAAAACAAGAAAAACTCTTATTAAATAATCTTTTCTTTAATATTTTTCTACTCCACTACTAACAACATCTCTACTTTTTATTAGAAATGTAGTAACAAATATAGTGAGACAGGGATCATCCACACCATACTTTGGACCAGAACCTGCCCTTGGAGCGACCAAAACCACAGCACGAGGGCGAACCAGGGAATGGATCCAAAACAAACACGAGGAATACTGGGGAAACCTCAGTAGAATTAGACATGGAAAAAGCTCCATAAGGGGCCCATCCAAAAAAACGAAGGAAGAACTACTCAGACAAAGTAGGAAAAGACTTAGCATGACGGTAGGGTTGCTAACAGGGCACGTTAGCCTAAGAGGACACCTAAACAAGATAGGCCCATACATTGGGGACCCAACTTGCAGATAGACGACGAGGGGGAAGAAACAGCCTACCATATCCTGTGCGAATGTGAAGCATTAAATCACAAAAGACAGGCATTATTTGGGCAACCGAAAATGAGCCCACAGGAATATATTAACCAACCAGTCTCGGGGTTATACAGACTTGTGGAAGGAACGAGACTAATGGGAGGATTGGTATAAAGAATAATGGGAGATTAGGCACAAAAAGCCCAAGAGGCTGCGCTGCCTCCGGCAGTGAATCAAGACGGCTCCCAGGGAAGAAAAAGAAGAAAAACAAATATTGATCTAACATCCTAACTTGGGGGGAAATATAAACACAGCGTGTGTCAGGCCGTAATTTGGCCCAACACACTTCTCTGCGCCTTGATCATTAGTATTAACTTTTGTAATAGTTAAAAATAATAGTAACCTTACTATTTGTCAATAAAATAAAATAAACATTTTGTCTTTCTTTGGCCTTAAGAAGGAGGTTTACCTAAAATTTCAAGAAAATTACTATCTGATCATTTTGGTCAGGTAGTTGTCAATACGTTATTTTTTATTCGATACAAACTCATATTTAAAAATAAAAACTTGTTTAATCTGGCTCTGCAAATTTTACCACTTTGAAAGCGCTTTAAAAAAATAATAACCCAACACTATGTTTCATTAAAACGTGTACTCTAAAACATAATTTAATATTAAAGCTGATAAGCTAGTTTAGAACCTAAGCTACCGACAGAAGTCATGCGATTTGTATTCTATTACATTTGGGGTTGCGAAAGTTATATGATATTATAATGATTGACAGGGATATTATCATTATAAAATACCATCTAAATTCCTTTGACTTCGGGCATGTTGATCGTGCAGGCCTTTAAAGATATTAAATTGTTTATATACGCCTCTAAATTATCACTCTGCTTTATTTTTAAATTTAATTTACACCTGAAAAATCTTAAAACAAAGAAATTTTAGTAATTTTATAAAACGAGAGAGTGACTTCGCTATACATGCCTATTTTAATAACTGCCGCTGGATTTTAATTATAACTTTTTTTAATTTTAGCATAATAATATAAGAATATTAGCTTTTTACGGAAGCGATCAAAATTCTAGACCCTGGTTGCTAAAAGTATAACTTGGTTTTTATTAATTTGTTTTCAGTTGTAAATCATCCTAAGGTTATAATGGTACTTATAGCACAACCTTGTGTTTTTATTATTTTACAGTAAAAGAGCTTTAATATGCTTTATATATTCAGTAAAGTTTTAAAAATAGAATACATTACAAATTGTGGTAATAAAAAGCGACTAATAATTCTTATTGAATAAAAAGCATTCTTAACTTTTGAACAACAGCTTATATTCATTGCCTATGTCCTAATTTTATAAATGATTGCATAAACAGAATATATGTTATTAGTCTATTTAGTACCCTGCTTAAATTTCTTACTGTTATTATGACTCTTGTAATACATAATGGTAGGCTTGGATTGCCTAAAATATATATTTGAGTTTTCTTTTTTTAATAAAAAATAAAAAATGGGTAAGATAAATGATATAGATAGAAATAATTGCATGGAGCCAGAAAGGGGATGTTCACGTGATAAATGTTTTATGCCCGTGAACATTTTTTGCAGTTTTATGAGATTGCGCCTCATTTTATATAATAACATTATATATTAAAAGGAAAAAAATAAAGTAATGTATGTAATTATTATTTATTAATAATTATATATATATATATATATAATAATATATATATATATATATATATTATATATATATTTTATATATATATATATAAAAATATATAATATATATTATATTATTATATTTTAAACCCTTTATACTCAATATAAAAAAGTTATAAATTGGTAGTAATTAATAAATTAAAATATATTTAACAATATAGTGTCAAGTTTTGTGAAGGGTACCTTAAAAAAAATGCAAAACTACTTTGTAGTTGTGAGAAACTATATATTATAATGTGTGTATTATTCCACCTAGTTATGAAAGAAATGATAAGAATGGTGTATCATACTTTATTAAGTGAGAAAAATGTTATTTACCTGGTTTTTTTTGGTTCTTGCTCTTACCTTTTAGAATATTGGACCTGCCGATTAAGTTGTATTTAAGTAAATCAAACCTACCAATTTTTAGTAATTACAGGTAACCAGTGGCCATTAGCAAAAAATTGAAATAAATATTTATCAAAATCACATATTAGGACTAGCGTAAAGTAAATAAGATAAATGTATTTTACCTACAATATTAGGAGAGTTAAATAATTATTTTTTTTAAAAGCTTCATACCTACATGACTTTTAAAACAAATAGGTAAGTAAATTGTATAAGTTAAAAAAAAATTGCGTCGGAGCGGTCATTGATTTTTGGTAAGTTTAAACAGCCACCCTGTTGTATCAGGACAATTTTAAAAGCCAAAGAAAACACTTTGTAAAGGCCAGAAAGCTAGTTACCGCTTGGGCCAATCAACTACCGCCATAGAAGAACACACTATAACTTAAAAAGACTTTACAAGGAGGCCAGTGAGATCTAAAAACATACGCAAAAATATTTATAGAATGAAAATGACAATTTAAAGGAACTTAAAAGTTCTCCTTAAAAACATATTCTAAAAAATTCACAATAAACAGAGTGAAATCCCTTTTACAAGAGCCGATTCTAAATTTTGGAATTAAAGCGGTTCCGTAGATATACTGGCAACCGAAGAATTCGTTTTTGTAAAAATTCAACCTCACGAAACGTCCGGTTTTACAAAAAATTACCAACAGAGATTTTTAAAAAAGGTAACTATTTGAGCCCATTAAAAAAAATGGAAATATAAGTTAAAAATAAGCGACGATTGTCTAAATTTAAGTGTCGCAAGTAATCAATCAAATTAAATACAGTCTAATACAGCATTTAAACTTTTCTATAAAACATAAATGTCCGGAAAAAATGATTAATTATCGGTTATAATCAGCGAAGTGGTGAAACTGAATAAGCATTAAGGGCACGTCTATGCCATTAACCTAATCTGAACTAAATCTAGGTCTAAAGTAGTTTGCTGATAACAACTTCCCTAAGAAGTCCATAGATTAGCGGATCTCATTTGCGAAAACTTTACTGTGATGCGTGGATTATTTCTGGCAAGGTCTTTTTCTAACAAAAATATAGTATTTGTAGTTATAAAATACAAAAAGATAAAACAAACGGTGCAATTTATCTGTTTAAAGTACACGGAAGCTATAATTACTTAAAGGCATTTATTTACGCAGAAAAAAAATACTGTTTAAATTGTTTTAAAAATTTGCACTTGTAGTGTCATTTTAGTTATTAAATGGTATTTAACAAGATTTATAAACATAGGTAAAAAATACAATTTATTATGTATGAAATCTAATAAGATAAAGTTTATTTTAACTTGCACCTACATTTATATTTTACCATCATAACAAGTAATTTTTAAAATATACAGTAGTTTTGGACTATTGGAGTCATTAGGCAAACGTTAATTCTAAGTTTTTTTTCTAATTTATTAGTTTTAAGTTTTTATTTATTTATTTTGCCTTTTGTTTTTTTGTATATACTCTTTTTAAAACAAAATAATTTTTGAAAACTATATTTAAGCAATTAAATTTTTTAGGTAAAATCCAGATTTTCTATGTTTTTTTGCATACCGATCAATTTGTCATGTATTCATTAGTTATTCCAAGAACGTAAACAAACCATCCAAGTTTGTCGTTGGCTTCAGTTCAACCGTTATCAATAATTTGAAGCTACCCATTTATCCGCGACAGAACTCTTCTATCAGTTTCGGGCCTGTCAAGTCGACTCTAACCGCTGATCAGTTAAAATTTAGAATTTCTTTTTTTTTTCACTTAATTTTGTTTTATACAGGAACATCTTTACCCGGTTAACGCATTTAATTAGGGCAAAATAAATAACAAAAAAATTATTTATTTTTGTTTATTTGTTGCAAAATATCCTTATCAAAAATTATTAGTGCCACATTTCAGAAAAAAGTAACTCAATTTTAAGTTATTTCTAGGGTTAAAATATTTTAAAACAAATAAAAGTAAAGGTAAGTAATTTACTTTATAAATAATAAAATATATTCTTAAAATTATGTAAACATAAATTTATTCAGGCAAGTGGAGAAACAAAAAACGTTACAACATTTTACTTGGAGGTCTCGTAATTGCCTATAAGAAAAAATATGACCCCACGTAACGAAAATCAAAAGCAAATATAAGAATAAACCCGAAGGGTAGGCTGTGAATAATTAAAAAGTTTCCTTTTTATTAAAGAGGGCAATAAAGACGCTTTTTACGTTCACATAAAAAACACGTTTAATAAAATATATACTATAAAATATTGTAAAAAATTATGTATTTTAAACACCTATTTTACAGATGCGACAAGAAGTAGATAAAAATAAATATTTTTACAAATAAAAAGTAATAAATAAACATCGTCGAAAAAGCTATATTTTAAAATATAAGTCTCGTTTTAGCTGTAGAATAGGTAAAACTTTACACTGACTAGTTAGGCCATGTTAAAAAAACACACTTATACAGCAGGTGCGGACTAGATAAAAGAATGATTATAAGATTCAGTCATACACAATGTGACAGGTGTTTTGCATTGACAAGCATTATTTTTAACCTACAGGAAAAAAAATTTAAGTACCCTAAAAAGGAAAAAAGTAAAAAATGGAAACACAGTAGCTGAGTTTTTTCATATTCGGATTAATGTTTTTTTTTGTAATTATAAGTTATTTTCTTCCTATAGGTCTGATGATACCCGTAAAAGCAAAATGCGTACGTTTTATATAGGTTTATATTATTTTTGACTGAAGGAGTAACTGCAATTTTAAATTAGGATTCATAAGGACAGTAGTTTAAATACCTGGTGCTAATAAGTTGGATACTAAGAACTTCATTTTATTAAGCTAATTGATTCCTTCTTAGATTATGATATCTTATTCTAACTGGTATGCCAAAAAAAAAGTATAAGTATTTCTATATTTAATTATGTTGTATTCTTAGAATTTGTTTAAATATTACAAAATAGAAAATTGTATTGTAGAGATACCCAAAATAATTTTTAATATTGCTCTTTAGAAAATCTATTCCCAATAAACCATTATAGGGGCACGCAAAAAAGTAATTTAGTTCCGATTTTTTTCTAGGGGAAAAATATATGTATTATCTTATATTGGGCTAGAAAAAAATCCATTAGGTAAAATTCAAACGCAAACAGATAGAGCAAAAATATAAATTAATCAAACTATACCACTCAAAATAATTTGAATTACTTTAACTATTTAACGTAAAAGTTGACACTTTTGTGCATTTTTTTATTTTACTTAAAATCTTGTTTTTGCTTATTTTTTTATTACACAAAGAATTGATCGCTTTTAAGATTCACTTACCTAAATTGTAACTTTCTTGATCTGTATTATTAATAAATATTAAAAATAAAACAACATATGTTCTATGGCTATGATTGGTGCTATGCCGTGGATGCAAGTTTATCACATTATTTTTTTATATGTTCTTTAAAAGTCAGTTTACCATCGACGTATAATTCCTACAAATTTAGTACCTACATGAACAGGATTTTATAATTTCATTATTTAAAAATATCTTATTAAGTACACATTTTAATGTTAAGGTATTAGTTTAAGTTATATTAAAAGAATGCAAGAAAGAGTTACAGTATGATTTGATTTTTAAAATATAATTTTCAATTACCTTATAATCTACCCGTGCCATATTTCACGTGCTTTTCTGTGAGCGTTGGATCATTAATAGGACGAACGGCTCTTCTTTGATTGGAGTCCAGAATGCTAAGTGTTGTGTGGGACGCCATTCCCCAGACATGAGAACAATATTCTAAAGAGTGTCGGATTTGGGATAAAAACAGAGTGTACAGTTTGGAAAAAGAAAAATATTTTCAGGCTCAAAAGAGGAATCCAGCTTTTTTGAAGCTGCCGAGGCTATGGACGAAATGTGTTTTTGCCAGTTAAGGTTACTCTCAAAAGTAATGCCAACAAGATTAAACGACTCTTTATTCTGCAAACCTTGGCCGCTCATATGTAAGGGATGAGCATTGGCAGACTTTTTTCGCGACAGCGAACATGACTGTGTTTTCGAAACATTAAACTGAACAAGATTTTTGGCGCCCCAATCCAAGATAAGTTTGAGGTCTTGTAAAAGAGATATCTGCATTGACCTGCGCTTGTTTTCCAAATCAGAATTACATGGTGGCTTAAGAAATTGAATACTAGAGTGTAGGTACTATCGTCAACAAAACTTGAATGGGTTGAATGGGGAAGAGGAAGATCGTTAATGTGTAAAAAAAAGCGGGGTGCCAGCACAACCCCCCTGGGGCAACATTAATTTGAAAAAAGCGGGAAGGGATGACCATCTATAGTAAGTGATATACGTCATTTAGCAAAAAAGGGAGCCAAGAGCAAAGCTTGGGTGGAAGACCGAAAAGGGGGTTTAAAACAACGATCTGGGATTCCCCAAAAAACTAAAGGGGACTTGTTCCAGTTGTGTGAGACAAAGGAAAGAAGATCAGCTGTGGATCTACTGTGACGGAATCCATACTGTCTATTATGTAAGATATAAAATGCAGTTCCAGTTATATAACATACATACATGTAGAATTGATAACCCCTTTTTTGAAGTCTGTTAAAAACAAACTCTAAAGTTCACTCTTTTTATTGTTTAAAAGAAAATACTTCAATCTATTTGAATAAGGTATTTCAATAATAAAATGTAAAGCAAAATCGTAATCAATAACGGGTAATTATTAGACGCTTTTCTCTTCCTATTCTTTTCGGTATCAATTTGTGTAAATATTGGCTAAATCCCTATAAAGTAATTGTGCAGCCAAACAACGCAAGCGAATAATATCTTGCTTAGAATCGAGATTTCTATTAAAGGCGGATTCTAAAAATATACAACTTAGGTTTTAAATTTTAAAAAATTTTTTGGGAAAAAATTAAAAAATAAAAAAATTTTTTAAATTAATAAGTTTTTTAGATTTTTTTTTTAAATAAGTTTTTTTTTTATATTTTGGGGTTTAAAATTTTCCTTTTTTTTATTTCTCAAATCTTTTAGTTTTCCCCAAAAAAAATTAAACCTAAAAAAAATTAATAATTTTTATTATGAGTTTTGCAGAGCAAAAAGTGATCTAACCTTGTAGGCGTCACTTTTAATAATAACCTTAACTGGCATAAACACATTATACCCATAGCCAGAACAGGTTAAAAAAATCTTATTAAAATAAATTTTTTGTTAAGCTTTACTTTCGTAAATATTTTACTTCTGAACTATAACAGTTGATTTGGATATATTAATTTTTTTCACTGGTACTTATATCCCATCAAAGCACTTCTACAGGGTGTCCCAAAAGTAATAGGACACAGAGCAACAGCAGATTCCTTAGGTCGAAATAATGCAATTACCGTTAACTTGCCTTATCCCAAAGTTAATAATAACTAAGATACAAGGTGTCAAACTTTTAATTTTGTTTTCGTTTTTTCTTAATAATTTCTTCACAAAAAGACATAGCCGTACGAAATGTGGGGATTTGGGGGTTTTTTAAGGCGAGAAATTTAAATTCGTCCATACTTTTGATGTTGCTAGTTGAGGGCGCCAACCACTTGTTTTAGATGGCATAATTTTTTTTAACTTAGTATATTGACTTGTTTATTAAAAAATAAGTTACTGTAATTCCCGCTGCGTCAAAAATGTAGACTTCATTTAGGTCTCTAGGAGCAACTGTTTTCGAGATAAACGCACTTAAAGGGACCCCCGCAATTTTCCTATGCAATTGTTTTTAAACTTTGCAAAGTAATAGTTTTCAACACGCTCATTAAAAGTCTCCACGGACACCAAACCCAAAAACCCCTCTAACCCTCCCAAAATCACCCTCCCAAATCCCCAGTCACTTTTAAGGCTAATTTTGGGAGGGTTAGAGGGGTTTTTGGGTTTTGTGCCCGGGGAGACTTTTGATCAGCGTGTCGAAAATAATTGCCTTGCAAAGTTTGAAAACAATTGGCCGAAACCTATTTTTCATAGGAAAATTGCGGGGTTTTTTAAAGTGCGTTTATTTTGAAAACAGTTGCTCCTAGAGAGCTAAATGATGGATACATTTTTAACGCAGCGACAATTAGTAACTACTTTTTTAATAAACAGGTCAATATACAAAGCTTAAAAAAAATGCTATCTAAAACAAGTGGCGTAGGCCGTAGCTGGCGACCTCTACTAGCAACATTAAAAGCATAGACGAATTTGATCTTCTCGCCTTAAAGAATCCCCAAATCCCAAATTTTGTACCCCTATGTCTTTTAGTTGAGAAATTATTACGAAAAAACGAAAACAAAGTTTGAACCTATCTTAGTTATTATAACTTTGGGGTAGGTAGTTCGGTAATGCTTATTCCTAAAATCTGTGTGACTTTTGCCCCTTACTTCTGGGACACCCTGTATAAATAAGAGTTTAAGAACAAGTTCCTATTCGAAAATCTGGGCTTCTTAAAGTACTGAGATCAAAAATTACACCAACTTATGTCCACAAGTTCACTCTTTTTTGACTTGGCAAGTCTTTACTGATCTGCCTGTAGTAGTGAATGTTTTTTGCAATAACACACAATTTTCTTACTTGTGTCCTAAAACCTACTTACATACCCAATTTTAGGTTTCTAGTTCTTCAGGAAGGGCCCCATAATTTTGATGAGTCAATGAGTGAGTGACTCAATTTGGGTCAGTTAGTAGTAAAATGAACGATTTTTGAAGTCGAATATGTCAGAAACCACTTGACATAATCTTCCCAATTTTTGGATGGGTAATAAAAATACCCATGTAAAACCACATCAAATCATACACCCTTATGTGGAACGATAACGAAGTTATAATGAGGGAAAAGCACCCTGAAACCATTCGTGTTAATACATACTACGTGCTTCAGGCCAAGACTTGGCTTGGCGCACTACTGTGCGCCTAGATCCCAATTTACTAAGAGTTTTTATCCAGATATAAAATGGTTGGTCACCTATTATTTTAAGTTTTACGAAACAATAGCCCATAAGAGCCCATAAGTTAGCCCATAAGACCAAAGGAATTTTATTAAATAGGTAAACAATTGGTAAGTTATTACCAGGAGTGTATTAACGTACGAAAAACTATTCCTGGAATTATACAATACAGTAACATTTGTGGAAACCACTGTGAGGTCTCGGCTTTGTATGCATGGAAGCTTGTTTAGATAAAACATTGCCTCTAGCCAAATGCATTTTTCCTAGTTTATAATATCTGGAAACATGAATATTCACGTATATTAAACATTCTTTAAAATTTAAAAACATATTTGTGGCAGATAGCTTTATGGAAAAGAGATTGGAAATAAAATATGTTAACGTTTTGTTCTGTCGGTGTTTATAATGTATTTCAAACATAAAACTGTGTTATTATTTACACCACAAAATTGCGGAAGTAAATATTTTTCAGCTTTATAAAGCTTTCTAGGTTCTACATGCTTTAAAGTCGAAATATAACTAAAAAAAAAACAAATTTATTTAAAATATTGACCTTGCAAGATTAAGACACCAACTCCTATTAGTACGAACTAAAACAGGGTGTAAAAAGTATTATCCTCACGATTTTAATGGGCTATAGTGGAGCTAAAAACAAATCAAAAAAGCCAAAAGCACTTGGGTCAAAAGGTAATTGTTTTTGAAATATGGCTTTTTTAAAAAAATTGACAACACCTTCATCTCAGCGAGTCAAACGTCGAACGTTTTTTGCAAAGTTTTACATATTAACACTTTTTTTAAAGATATATTTATTTACATACAAATAATAAAAATTACTTTTTCTATTTAATTTTAATATTTAATTTGGAATTAATTTCTAGAAAATCATAAATTATTGTTTTTTTTTTGTAATTAAAAAATAATTGTACTTACAACAAATATTAGGCTAAATATTATTTTAAGAACACAAATTATTATGTTTTAAAATGGCACTTTTTTATTTAGATTTCTCGATTGCACACATCTTGTTTTTAAAATTTTTGAAACATCTGCACAACGGTTGTCGTAAATTTATAGCATACCGGAATATTTTAAAAACGGGCAAAAATATCGCGACCGGTGTACCCAGTATACAACTGACTACTCCACCCACAAGGCTTCTTCTGGTTAGCGTGGTTGCCAATCGTTTATTAAATTTTTAACTTGGGGAAACATTATTATTTATTTTTATTTGAACACCAAAATATTTAAAATTAAGTTTATTTTATAAGCAAATAAATCTACCAATGAGAAATTAAGATAAAAGTTGCCAATTTTTAATCTTTTCAGAAATAATTACTACCAAAGTTTGTAACTTTGATATCGTTTAGACGAAAATCTGTTAAGTTTTGACACATATGTCATATGAACTTTTTGACTAAAACAAAAAATTAATATCAGTGGCGTACCACATTAAAAAAAAATTCTACAGTAATATACGTACGCATGCCACTAAGTAAAGTAACTAGCACTATCAAATTAGGCTCTGACTAAAATTTTGTTCCATCATCTTTAAGCATTTCAAAGTTTTTACAGAAAAATTATTTTTTTTAATACCCTGTAATTTATAAAACAATATTTGTATAGCAAAGCTCCATAAGAATTTTTTACCAAGAAATTTACTATTTTATTTATTTCCAACCTGTATATTACACTCGGTAGACCATGGACACTATTTTACATTTAATAAAATGCGCATTTACAGTTAGAAGTTAATGTACATTTTTAATGCTCTTTTTTTAGGGGGTTAGGCCGCTGTAGAATTTTTAATAAATCTATTTTTTTTTGGTTAAAATAGATACTCAAAACCTTTTAAATTTCGCGCTTTACCGTCGTCTTCAAAATGACGAAACACACTCTATATGCGTTAAGTATGCGCCTGCTTAATAGCTTACCTAGATACTCTATTAGATGTAGTTAAATGTCTGTAAAAGTTTTTTTCATTGTGTTTTGTTAATTGTGCATTTTATGTTGTAAAATTTATCACATTTTTATATACAAAACTTATTTTGAAACTTTAAACGCATATAACCCAAAACACGATTTTTGGTATTGGCACGCAGCATGACTTAATCAGTTTTTAATATTTTTGCTTAAAATTCTACAAACATATTTAGAATATCATAACGCAGTGCACTACGTATGGAATTTTCGATAAATTAATTCGCCATTTTTTATTAACAAATAATGGTAATTTTTTTGGCTGAAAATTCGACTTTCTTTTTTAAACACCTACCAAATACCCGCGTAAAAAATAGTAAGAAATGGCGGAGCACCGCCATTTCTTACTATTTTTTAACAATAATTTAATTAATGTTTAATTGCCGTTTAAAATTTTCTTTTTGACTATTTTTCCCTTTAAAAAAAAATTACAAAAAAGGCGTTTTTTTAAAGTCGTTACAGTGGCCTAACCTCTTAAGGTATTTTTAACATCTCCATTTAAAATATAAAAAAGCAACTCCTAAAAACTGTTGTGTGCTATACAATATTAAAGAATTTCTTAGCTGAATTTAACTCGGTTGGTCAATGGTTACCGATTAAAAATAATCTTATGTAATTATTATTGAACTCCAGGAACTTTCATACCATTTCTAATAAATGCATAATACTTACCAAAACTAGCTAAACTAGTTAGCTTTATGATCCATGGTAATTAAGCATAAACTTTAGCGTACTTTGTAGATCTTAATTGTAAAATTCTGGGCCATATCTCATTTTAATTAAAAGTAATACTGCAAAGCAAATACTTCTGATAAAGGAATTACCGTTACATTTGTCCTCTTTTTAAAGTTGTTTCTGCTAATTACATGATAATTTTATTGTCGTACTCACTTGAATTATGACCACGTTGTTTTTACTACTGCGCGTTATAATTTAATCGGTTGTGACAGGGTTTATAGAAATTTTATAGCGGTTAAAATACAGTAATTCTGCAATAAATATTTTATTCGTTTTTTGTTTTTCTCATTAAAAATGAGGTGTATTATACAGTGTGACCACCGAATTCCATGTCATATGGGATTTTTTTTTATAAATAGTTTTATTCAAAATTTGACTTTAGTATCAATTTCTGCTTCGATTGAGATAAAAATTAACCAAAAATATATAAAAATAATAACCAATTAGCCTTATCTGTCAGATTTTTTTAAAGAAATTACAAGGGTGGAGTAACTTTTAAAAATAACAAAAAACTTTATTAAAATAGCTTTTTCTTATTGCAATTTTATGCTAATATTTACAATTTCAGGTGAATAAGCCAATTTTAACCATTTTTTGTCAATTGCACCACTGTTCCAAAAAAACTTAACGCAACCTACATAAAATTTCTAAGTTTTGACAATACTTTGTTTTAGAAACATTTTTTTAAGTAGCACAATATTAAATTTGTATTTTTCTATAAAATTCAAATTTAAATATTAAAACTTGGTGACATGTAATGCAAGGTATATTTCTTTTGATCCTGTATAAACTTTACAAAATATATATTTCAAAAAGGTAACTTGTGTCTAATAGTATAACATTTAAATATACAGTGTCACCAGTAAAGTCTACATTAAATGAAAAATAAACGTACGTATAATTTCTAATTACGATTTTTTCATAAGAAAATTTACCCTCTTTAATTAAACATTTTTTTATTTAAGTGTATTTCTTGTAAAAAAACACACATTTAACATTGCGCTACTTTAAAGAAAATGTTTTAGGAATAAAACGTAGGTTGCGCTTTCTAAAAATGTTTTCCATATTTTCAGAAAGAACCCCACTTTTTGACTTTTTTTTCGAAAGAAATAAAATTTGATATACACCCTAATAAACTAAATAAAAATGTTAAAAAAACATTAGCAGAGTTTAGGTCTTGGTGTGCTTTTATTAACCTCATACTTAACAAAAATAAGAAACAATTTTTGGTGTTTAAAAAAAAAATCCTGATATTCGGAGAATTAGTCTGAGAGATTGTCTCTCCGGTAGCGTAGTGGTCAGAGTTTCGGCGGGCCCGGCGATCCGGGTTCGATTCCCAGAGCCGGAGAGACACTTTTAGGTAGTAGTTATTTAAAAATAACGTCCGTGGTGGCACTACCGCGTTGTCTAAAAGGTGCTATGAAATGCAACATTTGGATGTTTCAGTGCTTGGACAACGTTGACGGAACAACTGCGAAGAAATGGGTTAAACACCGGAAAACCCGGCACTCACGGTACTTTGGTACTTAGGTTTATATAATCCGTAGGATATAATATACATATATAATAGACCTTCGTGAGCTGTCATAAAGATTAAAAAAAAAAGATAGATGTTATCTTAGTGTAAGTAATAAAGTAAAGTTTTTAAAACTGTTTATATATATATATATATATATATATATATATATATATATATATATATATATATATATATATATATATATATATATATATATATATATATATATATATATATATATAATATATATATATATATATATATATATATATATATATATATATATATATATATATATATATATATATATATATATATATATATATATATATATAAAAATATAATATATATTAATATTATATATATATATATATATATATATATATATATATATAAAAATTATAAAAAAATAAATTTTTTTTTAAAAATATATTTAATAAAATATTAAAAATATTTAAAAAAAAAAAATTAAAAAAAAAAAAAAAATTTTTTTTTATTTTAAAAATTTTTTTTTATTTTAATTTAAAATTATTTTTTAAAAATTTTTTTTAAAAAAAAAAATTTAAATTTAAAAATTTAATTATTTTTTTTAATTTTTTTTATAAAAATTTTTATTTTTAAAATTTTTTTTAAATTTTTTTTTATTATAAAAATATTTTTTTTTATATTTTTTTTTTTAAAATTTTATTTTAAATTTTTATTTTTTAAAAAATAAAATTTTTTTTTATTTTTTAAAAATAAAAAAAATTAATAAATTTTTAAAAAAATATTTAAAATAAAAAATTAAAAAAAAAATTTATTTTTTTTTTATAAAATTTTTTTTTTTTAATTAAATTTTTAATTATTTATAATTTATTAAAATTTTTTAAAATATTTAAATTAATAAATATTATATATAAAAAAAATTTTTTTTAAAATATTAAATTTTTTATTTAAAAAATTTTAAAATTTTTTAAAATTAATTTATATATTTATTTTATTTAAAAAAAATTTAAAAAAAAAAAAAATATATAATTAAAATTTTTTATTTTAAATTATATAAAAATTTAAAAATTTTAAAAAAAAACGTTTTTTAGGGTTTAAATTTTTTTTAAATTTTTAAAATTTATTTAAAAATATTTTTTTTAAAATAAAAAAATAATAAATTTTAATTTTTAAAATTTTTTTTTATTGTATAAAATAAAATAATATTTTTTTATTAATTAATTTTTTATTTATAATTTTTTAATTTTAAAATTAATTTTTTTTTTAATAAAAAAAATTTTATTTGTTTTTTAAAATATTTATTTTAAAAATATATTAAAATATATATATATATATATATATATATATATATATATATATATATATATATATATAAAAATATATATATATATATATATATATATATATATATATATATATATATATATATATATATATATAATATATATATATATATATATATATATATATATATATATATATATATATATATATATATATATATATATATTTTTTTTTTTTTTCATTGTGTTGTATATAATTTGAATAAAACCTAAATTTGTATTTTGTTGTACTCGAAGCAGTATAAAATACATTTCTTAAACACCTTTTGTTTTATAATTAGTTAAAAAATAATATGTATGTCTAACTTCGTTAGTTATTAATAATGATCCCATATGTGTATGAGAAAGCATATATCCTAGATGTCATAATGATGTTGAGTTGATGAGATAATATATAGGACTTTACTAAAGAAGACAAACAGGCAAATGGTATTACATCCAGCATTTTGGCAAAATTAATAGACAAACCTTATAGAACAATTTTGTCAAGGCATAAAGCTCTAGAAATTCTTATTTTAAAAATTAATGTGTTTAAGCTTTGTACAAAATAGGCTTTGATTTTGTATAAATATTCAAGCTCAAAACTTTTTTTTTTTATTTTATCAATAATATTTATAGGTATGCCACAATATTTTTTAGTTAAGCAAAGTGTGCGTGTTAAAAAAAATGGCTTGCAAAAATTATTGTAACAGTTATTGTTTTATTACAAATTATAGCACTGCTTATCTTCCATGTGCTTGGCTAGTACATGTCAAAAAATTAAAAGTAAATCACTGTACCACAACATCCTCCTAGGTCCATTTGATATTTTAAATAAAATATATATATATATATATATATATATATATATATATATATATATATATATATATATATAAAAAAAAAAAAAAATTTTTTTTTTAAACCGTATTTTTTAAAATTTTTTTTAATCAACAGCAATCCAAAACGATTTTTTTAAGAAATATTGTATATGTCAATTTGTGTAAAATTTATTTTATCAACAAACTAAAAAAGATTATTTCAGATATAAAAGTAACATTTATTTTGAGCTCATTCACATTTAAAATCTTTTTATTAAAAAACCCAAAGTACATGGTTAAAACAATTGTTTTACCCTTCGGCTCACAGTACCATTTAAAATCGTTTGCATTTTTGTTGTACAGTAGGTAAATGCGTATAGTTTTTTCCGATATAGATTGGGAATATATGTTTTACAATGTTTGGGTTGTATATTTTTTATTTTACTATAAATACCTTATAAAAGGCATATATATATATATATATATATATATATATATATATATATATATATATATATATATATATATATATATATATATATATATATATATATATATATATATATATATATATATATATATATATATAAAAAAAAACGCCAAAAATTTTTTTTAAAAACCAAAATATGAAATTTAAACATAGGTAAATGTTGAAATGTCAAAAAGTAATAATAATAATAACCATTTATGTCTATGTCCTCAGTATAACACTTATTTATTTTTTGATCAAAAAAAAAACAACCTTAGTTTCTAAGTTACTTAAAGTTTTATTAAACTGATATTATGTTGGATAAAACCAGCATATTTTTGTGGCAACATTTATTTATAAACTGTAATCACTGACGAGCTTTTTTTTTTAAATATTGGGAAATAAAAGTTTTTGGTGCTTTAGATTTATTTCTTTTTAAATTGTTCTTTATTTTTTAAAATGGCGGTCAATACAAAATAATTTTACTACGTTTGTATGTTTGACGCTATCATGAACAAAAAGACTAACAATTATATGCAATTTATGATTTGTATGTATGTATTTAGAAAGAAAGTGATAAAATCCCCTTTGGCTCTTTTAATTTGCCAAATAAAATGCACAACACTTGCAATGATATAAATATTTTAGGTCGCTTTAACTTGATAGTCCAAACGTATTTTTGGAGAATTTTTTACTACTTTTTAAAAAAGAAAATTTTTTATTACTATAAACTATAGTCAATTCAAAGCCGCACTGGTGCCCCAGCTAAGTGGGTTCAAATTGCATTTTTTTACCTAGAAAAATGTGAAATATCGTTTTTTTTTTATATAACTCGAAAACTGTTGATTTTAAAAAAAGTTATGATCCAAATATGATGGTCTAATAAAACTAGGTAATTTTTGTTTGGTAAAATTTTTTGAAGCTCTTTTAGTTTTTGTGGCATAAACGATCTCATTTTCATTTTTAAAATGACGGTCAATACAAAACAATTTTACTATTTTTGTATGTTTGACGCTATCATGAACAAAAAGACTAACAATTATATGCAATTTATGTATTGTATGTATGTATTTAGAAAGATAGTGATAAAATCCCCTTTGGCTCTTTTAATTTGCCAAATAAAATGCACAACACTTGCAATGATATAAATATTTTAGGTCGCTTTAACTGTGATAGTACCAAACGTATTTATGTGGTAGAATTTTTTTTTACGTCACTTTTTACAATAAAGAAAAATAAAAAAAATATGTATACGTATGTTGGCTAAAAACTTAAAATTATATTGTTAAAACATTTAGTTTTATTTTGGTTTACAATACATTTTGTGTTTTGCAAATATTTTGTATAATTTAAAGTTAAGAATATTTCTATATTTTCTATCAGGTAAAAACAAGATCAACCAAACCTAAGAAAGCAACCGCACCGGATAGCTATTTGTTGTGGTAATACCAGGCAAATGAAAAAAAATAAACACCTGTTATTAAAATACTTATTAATCCTACTTCCAGAATTTAAAAAAATCAGCTTTAAGGCAGGAAAACATGTATTTTTCTATACATTTATGTATAGACTTCCGCGTTGTATCAAATTAAGATACCGTTTCACATGTAACATAAATAACAAACAAGTTTCCTCTAGTTAGTTGGCAAGTTAATTTTCATTTAAATAAGTTGACTTTAACATGACTCAGCTAAAATAAATAAAATGCAAGGTGACGGAAAATAATTTAACTTAAAATAGAATGGAGAACTTTATCTCATCGCTGTGAATGCGTATTTTCTTCCTGCACACCTTTGGGAAATTTGTATACACAATCTACAGCTTGAAACTAAAGTTTTTATCCAAATCCCAAGTTATACAAATTCTCTTACAGGTAAATCATGTAAAGAGTTTTCCAGATTACCAGCTTTTGTACTCTCCAGAGATTTTCATTGGCTGGGTTCGGATACGAAAAGTTTTATTAATTTTAAAATTAAACCAGATTAAAAACAAAAAAATGTTAATTTCTAGAGGTTTATTTTCTTTGGATATTTTATCTATCTATTGTTTTCATTTTTAAAACTAAACCCTTTGCCTATAAATAAATAATTTTTAATAATAATATAAAATTAAAATGATTTAAAAAGAAGTTAGGTCATAATTCTTGGTTGATAATTTTTACTTTTAGACAAATATTTTTATATTATAGGAAATAATAGCTGATTTATTAATAGCTCGGAAGGCCCCCCAAAAAAATGGCCAATAAAAGATATGGATGAAACATTTTTTTATTACTATAAACTATAGTCAATTAAAAGCCGCACTGGTGCCTCAGCTGAGTGGGTTCAAATTGCATTTTTTTTACCTAGAAAAAATTGAGAAATACCGTTTATAAAACTACGTAATTTTTGTTTGGTAAAATTTTTTGAAGCTCTTTTAGTTTTTGTGACATAAACGATTTTAATTTAAAATCAGAAATCGTTTAAAGTGGCAAAAAAGTATTAAAATTGTTTAAACAATATTTGTAATATGTAATATTTTGTTTAAAATCGCTGACATTTTAAATATTAATTTTCGTTATTTTGTAAACATTTTTTTTTGTAGATAATTAAATGTCCTGTAAAAATAGTTTTATATTAATTTCTCGTATTTTTTCTTGTTTTCAAGATATCGTGAACTACAATTTCTGAGAATATACATAACAAAATTAAAAATTTAGGATTTAAACAATTTACTCTGAGAAACATATTATTTTATATTAGATATTTAAGAAAATATAATAAAATTTCATAAAGAGTTATTCATCAGAATTTTTAAATATTAAAAATGTTCTGCTTTACTCACATATACAGCAAGTAGGAAATTTAATTTTCATTTATATTTTGCGTATCGGAGATTTCATCTTCATCAAGTGGTGGGTGGTTATCGCAGTCACTTCCACTGCAAACAATGCAAGCCGGTGAGCAATGAAAGCCACATTGTTTACAGCCAAATGTTAAAGCGCATTCTGTTTTGCAGAAGCAAAATATTATTTTTAAGACGTTTTTAGGTGCTGTTGGTTGCGTTATTTTTACTGGTTTTAAAAATCGTGTTTTTACGAAGCCCATTCTTCAGAAGAAATTAGAGTATTAATTTTCCATTGCTTGGCTTATAAGTAGACTCTTAGTAGCTGATAAGTGGTTTCAAAAAAAATATTTTTGAAACCACTTAAAAATAATGCCTTACAACGAGTTAATTTTACAAAGAATATATTGCGTAATGTAAGTAAATATGGAAATATTAAAAAAATATATATTTCATTTATTCATGCATTCACTGAATGTTATACTACCTCCGCCTTTTATATCTGAAGTATGGGATTGGCAAAAAGACGATTATTTTAAACCAGTAAAAATGATGCAACCAGCAGCACCTAAAAAATCATATTTTGCTTCTGCAAAAAAGGATGCGGTTCAGCATGTGGCTGCAGAAAAAGTAGCCTTCATTGCTCACCGTCTTGCATTGTTTGCAGTGGAAGTGAATGCGATAACCACCCACCACTCGAAGAAAATACAATATCCGATACGCAAAATATAAATATAAATTAAATTTCGTATTTTTTCGATATGTAAGTAAAGCAGACAATTTTTAACATTTAAGAAAATATTTTAAAAATTCTGATAAATACCTCTTCATGAAATTGTATTTATTTAAATTATATTATATTTTCTTAAATATCTAATATAGAATTTGTTTTTCAGAGTTGTTTATCCTAAATAAATACATAAATTATTAATTTTGTTATTTATATTCATTATATTATGTCACTATTATAAAAAAAAAATAAAAACAATTATTACGCTCCGGAAATGCAGTAAAATTTCTGCTCGCAGAAATTAATGTTCACGATATCTTGGAAACTATAAAAAATACGATTAATTATTATAAAACTATTTTTGTAGGAAATTTAATTACCTACAAAAAGATTTTTAAAAAATAACGAAAATTAATATTTAAAAAGTTACAGCGATTTCAAAAAAAATCCATTTAAATATGGGGTAATATTGTTTAAAAATATAAATATTTGTTTGCCCTCCATAAGGTTTTTGATTTTGAATATTATAAAAAACAAAATTATTTTTTAAAAAATTATCAAAATCGGAGCTGTTCTTAAAATCTTTCAACTAAAATGCTTCATTGACGCTACCACTATATATGTCTTTAAAATTCACCTTCAAAATACATTCATTAATTAGATCAATTTAGTTAGTTTCAAAAAGCGTTTTAAAGGCTGCACTTTAAGTAAGAAATATTATAATTTAAATTATAATTTAACGAGCAGTATGTCACAAGACTAATCTGTTTAATGTACAATAGCCTCATTTAATGGCCCCCGAGGGTATTAGTAACGTTCAAAATGCTCTGGAACTTTGTTGCATGGTTCATACGGTCACAATAATTATCTGTGATATACGCACACCCATAAGAATTTAAACGGCAGCAATAAATCTCTTTGAAAATTGGCTGCATGTCGATACTGGTTTTCATTCATTAAACATTTTTTTTTAATAAGGCATGTTATCCTAAAAATAAATATAAGCATTGAAGAAGAAGCCAAATTCAAGACAAAATATTCATTGTTAATACAACAAAAAAGGAGGCTATACTTTTTTAAAACCCTTGCAAACTCAATATTGATTTTTTTTTTTGGTGTAGAATTCTGTTTTATTTTAAATTAGGGTTTTTTTTTAATATTTAGAAAGACTAATTATAAAATTATTACCAGATATGTCAATGCCTTTTTTGTTGCTCACTAGTTTTTGTGTTTTTTAGTCTAACTAGAATGAGCCCTGGATTTTATTTAAATTGAGAAATAAATATATTATTATTATTATTATTTAAAAAAAAATATATATATATATATATATATATATATATATATATATATATATATATATATATATATATATATATATATATATATACAGGAGTTTTCCAAAAAGGTTTTGCCA
Organism: Listronotus oregonensis; assembly: GCA_019359885.1. NCBI lineage: Eukaryota > Metazoa > Arthropoda > Insecta > Coleoptera > Curculionidae > Listronotus > Listronotus oregonensis. Next base: position 235,848 of record JAHBCN010000057.1, read on the forward strand.
AAGTATTAAATTCTAACATAATTTTAAAATGACAACCTAAAACTTGACAGACTTTGCTGTATGTAAAGAGAGGCTGCCATCACTCTTTCTAATAATTATAAAATCCACCCTCAGCTGGTAATCTAGCTGAGATGCCTGCACTTTTTAAAGGTGGTAAGGACGCAATTGATTGGTGGGGACCATTCATTTGATTTGCTATTACACGCGTGCTGGTGCTAGGTTATTCAGCAATTATAATTTCTAAAACCTCTTCCTCAAAGGCAACTGTTGGTGCAGTTTGTAAGCTTCTTCAGTATTGCATCTTGCCTCGCCATAAATAAGATGCATATCGCATACTCTTTTAACGTCAAATAAACCATTTTCACAGTTCAAGTGCAAAACTTTGTCGCAAAAAATCAAATATAAAGCACTCTAGCTGTTATTTCGACTAAAATTACCAATAACATTGAGTTTAGGAATGCAATACTGATAAACAAGTATCGAGACACAAAAAGTTTTTATAGTTCCTATCTACTGTTTTATTATTTTTTGTTGGAATGTTTACCCAACTATTTCTCGATAAAAATTAAAAATAATAGACTTTCAAGCAAATATGATTCTAGAGCCAAAACGGCTCATTTTAAACTAGGGGTTTCTATGCAAAAATTGTTCATCACAATGTGTGGTGAAGGTGTGGTAAGAGAAAGTTTGTTTAGATGGGACGACTTAAATATTTGGAGACTGGGGGAAGAAGGGAAGGTAAAATTTCTGCGGGTAGCAGGTTCCATGGTCTGGACATTCTAGGTATGAAGGAACGAAGAAAGCGGGTAATTCGAGGCCTCTCTAGTTGAACTGTAAAAAGATGCATAAAAGTTGCACTACGTGTTGCTCTGTTGGAGGCTGTCCAAGGAGGAATTATACTGACCAACTCCTCTAAGCAGAAGCCGTGAAAATATCTATAGAAGAGCGACAGATCCTCTACAGCTTGACGGTGAGCAAAAGAAGGAAGCTTTTCTTTAAGCGTGGGATCATAATAAGACAAACAGCTTCTTTAAATGGAGTCCAAAATGCTTAGTGTTGTAGGAGACGCCATTCCCCAGACATGAGATCAATATTATAAAAAGGGTCTGATTTGGGATACATGCAGAGTATACAGATTGGAAGAAGAAAAATACTTTTCGCCTCGAAAGAGGAATCCAAGCTTTTTTGAAGCCGCTGAGGCTATGGATGTTATGTGCTTGTGTCAGCTGAGGTTATTCTCAAAAGTAACGCCGACAAAATTAAACCTCTCTTTGTTCTGCAGAACTTGACCGCTCATAAGTAACCGATGAGCATTGGCAGAGTTTTTTCGCGACATAACTTTTCTTCCATGTTTTGTAAACCACTTGTTTCGGCGATTATGAAGATTTTTAATGTATACAAAATCATTCATTTAACTCCTCATTTATGTATGATTTTCTAATATTAAGCAAATATAAAAAAGGCAACTAAAAATACACAAAACGAACATTTAGACTACTTATAACCTTGTCAATCAAATAACAACCATTAAAACATCTGTCAAGCAAATTGCCCAAAAATATATAATATAAAATTATGATTTTTACAATATCATAACAAAAGAGAGCCGAAAAAATATTGTAACTTACTCGAGTATTAAATGGCGATTAATGATACCCATTCTTAGCGCGCCAATCTAGCGAGCCCGGTAAATAGCCCCCTATTATTAAGCACCTTTATTAGTACCCATGTCTGTTAAAAAGATAATATTAACTTTATGAAAGTGCATCACAATATAGTAACGGTGCTAAAATAATTAAATTGTGCAATATTTGTTTATTGAAAAGAAAATAATTAGGTGTGTAAAGAGGTCTAAATATGTGATAGCTTTTTTGTAGTAGAAAAAAAATGGTGTAATGCACATAAAGCAAAACTAAATGTCGCTTTGCGATCCTAAAGCTACATATGTAATAATATTGTATTGTCTCTAGTAATAAAGTTACATTTGCCAACAGTTCGCATAATAAACAGTTGTATCTACCTGCATTGTTTTCTTGTACAATTATCTGCAACTATGTTTCACACTAAATTCCTCTATAATTACTTCACATATTATAATCATTTAGATAACTAAAGGATATATAGAGGTTTTTTGTTTATCCAGAGAACTCTAGGAACAATGCAATAAAGCGGATCTTGCTCCAAATATATTTAAATTACACTACTAATGCATAATAACCCTTTTTTAAAACAAAAAAAAAGAAAAAATTTGCATCCATATAAAATTTTTAAAAATTAAAAAATTAGAGACAATCATTTTTTATTTTATATTTTTTAAAAAAATTTTTCTTTCAAAAAAAACATTTTTCCTTTTGTTTTAAACAAATTTTAATTTTTCGAAATGAAAAATTTTTAAATTGTTTCAAAAATTTTAAAACCCAATTATTGGGGGACTAAAAAAACCAAAAAAATTTTTTATTATTTGAAAAATTTTTAAGAAATTTTTTCCCTTTGGGACTTAAAAAAAATTTTTGGGTTTTAAAATTAAAAATTTTAAAAAAGTTTTTACCAAATGCGAATTTCTTAATTAAACAGGGATTCAAATAAAAAATAAAAATTACTCAAAAGTCAGACATAAGATGATGTTTTAGTTAATTAAATTAAAATATCTAATTACATGGGGAAACACCATCTTATGTCTGACTTTTGAGTATGTTTTCTGCCATTTTTGATTTGAAGCTCCTGTTTAATTAGAAGTGTCTTTACATAACATATTTTAGGGATAATAAAACCTAAAATTGTTTTGCAGATAAACAACTGTCTAGCTTGACAAACTCAAAAAAGGGAATTCGTCTTTAAATGGCCATTAAATTTATAATAAATTTTTTAATATTTTTTTTAACTATATAATATATATATATATATATATATATATATATATATATATATATATATATATATATATATATATATATATATATATATATATATATATATATATATATATATATATATATATATATATATACCAAAGTACCGTAAGTCCAGTTTTCGATATTTAACCCCTTCCTTCTCAGTGCCGTCAACGTTGTCCAAGCACTGAAACATGCACATGTTGCATTTCACCGCACCGTTTAGACAACGCGGCAGTGCCATCACGGACATTATTTAAATAGCTACCACCTAAAAATGTCTCTCTGGCTGGGAATCGAACCCGGATCGCCGGGGTGGCGAGCCGAAACTCTGACCACTACGCTACCGGAGAGTTGGTTAATTTACGGTTTACATAAAAAATAATATTTCATAATTTTAAATTATTCTTTTTTAAGTTACCTTTTTTTAAATGATTAATATACCGGTAAACACAAACTAATGTCAATTATGACAAAATGTCATAAATAATATCTTAAAGCGCTTAGAACTCTCAAGTTTTGCATCAAAATTTTTACAGATTTAATTTTAATTTCTATTTTATTTTTTATTTAAGTTGCCCCTGATAATGGTGTCAGGCTTGCCACCGAAACATAAAAATGTGTTTAATTATTGGATTTTTTAAGGTTTTTTTTATGTTTTAGGCGATCTGCAAATTTACAGGGGTCAATAGTTACCTCTGATTAACCTTAAAACGTTAAAAAGTGTTTGAATTTTTGGATTTTCGGGGGGTTTCTCTTCAAGTTCATAGGGGTCAATAGGGCTGAGCACACTCAGTGGCTATACCGCGGGACCAGGAACGAAGCGGTTTCATTGTATAAAAACTTTCTGGCGAATAAACCTAACAAAAACTTTTAAAACATAAATCCGCCACAAAACCATAGAACATATCTAAGAACTCCATTACTATGGCCAAATAGTAAAACACTTTATTATAAATTGATTTGACTCTAAGCAGTCTAACTATGTTGAAAATTCATTTTCGTTTTATCGATAGCTAGGTCGCTCCTGCTTAATTTAAATTTCTCTTTATCATTTCCAAACAATTTGTCTTCTTGTCTTTTTTTAATAATATTATAAATCATAATTAATTATTATTTTGTAAATAAGACCCGTAAACTCTGTTTTAGCAAACGACTGATGCCTTGTGCCGATAAAAGTAGGAAAAAGCAAATATTAACATTTATTAGACCAGAAGTCGTTTCCGCCTTGATTTATTTGTTTTTAATGCTTAAAAATTTTGTTTCTCTTTTAGGAATGGGGAATCATTTGTCACCCGCCTGTTAGAATTTGTACTACTTCTTGATCAAAATTGATGAACGATAGTAGACTGCAAATCTTGTATAAAAGTTGTATCCTTAGGGATTTACTGAAAATAATCGCAGTTATTAATGATATACTAGATAAAATTTTAGATAAAATATAGTAGTGTGCAATATAATGCTTAAATATACTAAGGACAGAAAATGCAACACCCAAAATTATTTACTGAATTTATAAAAACTTGAAAATATATTTGCTATCATAAAAGTATACGCTGATAAAAATTTGAAGGCATTCTAAGTCGTACTTTTTTGTAAAGGCTTTTTTTGTCATATTAGAATCAGAAGTTGGCTAAATGGCAAAAAACCTAAGCCGAAAAAAAAAGAATCCGACCAATATGAACATGTTTACTCAAAATTTAGTGATTTTTCTGTGTTGGATCTGTTTGATTCAACTCGTTTCATTGTTGTTTTATTGCATTACCATACCTAGAGTTCGCAGAGGCGCTAATTTCACTCAAATTTCCGAGTTAGAGAGGGGCGGATAATCGGGATACGTAAAGCCGGATTTTATTTTAGAGAAATCGCTTAACGGCTGAATCGAAACTAAGCTACTGTAATAAGATGTTGTCGAGCGTGGTTTCAAAAAGACCAAAATCGACCAGTTAGAGGTACCGGACGCCAAAGATAGACTAGGTTAGGTTAGGTTAGGTTTAAAGTGAGTGGACTTTTTAACCCCTCCACTGCGACCGCTTGGTAAATTGTGGCTCACACCTTTTTATATTTCCCCCAATAGGATCAGACTTCTAATGAATCCGATATCAGATTGGAAGAGAGTTCTTTCATCTCCTCTTACTCGTGTCGCTACCGGACACGAGCACAATATGTGTTCTGATGTGTTCTGGTGTCCCTGTTTCCTGAAGAGTATAACGAGCAGACGATTAGATCCGTTATGCCCTTCTCTCCTGGTCTAGTGACGTGGGTAGCTACCAGGGCCTTGTTACAGGAACCAGATGTTCCTTCTGAGGCCGCATCATCTCCGGCCTTACCCTATGAAAACGGTCCTATCCGCTTTCTGCTTAAACCAGGCAACCCTTTTCCCTATAAAGGCGGTTCTGTCCGCCTTCTGTTTGGATTCAGGGATCCCTTTCTAAACACCTATTTGTTCGGGATGGATTAGCCCTTCCCCGTGAAACAGATGCCGGTGACTTCAGGGGCATCTTTCGAGACGGATTCACCCGTTTCGGTCGGCGCACCTTTGTCTGCTTGTGACACCTGGCACCTCTCTAAACGAATTTATTCGTTTCGGTCAGCGCATCTTTATCACTCTTTTCCTATAAAAACGGTTCTGTCCGCTTTCTGTTTGGAGCTAGGAAAGTAATAGTCCACCACGGCAGAGCCCCGCATTACCGCAGTAAGACTAGATACTCTGAGAGGTCGCCCTGTTCTCGAGGTACCGTTGGAACAGCTGTTTAAGGCACAGGATGTCATTCACTCATCAGCACGAATATGCTAACACCTTGAGTTAAGCCTTGTTCCCTTAAAAAGCTTCGATCCCTTCCTGTTACCAAAAAAGTAACCAGTCCCATGCCAAAAAGCCAGGGCCCAACAGAAACATTAACCAGCTTTAAAGATAAAACTCAGAGCGGGTCGTTTTTTAAAGGGAACTAGCACTTAGAGATCGATTTTTCACAACAAGAGCAGTTGCGAACCAGTGGTTTGATGCTGTCGAAAGGGCAATAACAATGAGGACAGTTTATCGCCGAATAAAATCTTTTAAACTATTTTCATACCGTCCCCATCTTGTACTACCTCTCATCCGACAGCATCATCGGCAACGATTGGTATGGAGTAGGAAGATACTTGAATGGAACTCGGTCGTGATTAGCGATGAGTCCAGATTCTGTTTAGGCACCCATGATGACGTGCAAGAGTAAGGAGGAGACGTAGTGAAAGACGGAACGTCCAATTTACCATCAAACGGCATATTCATCGCACTGTGGGTGTTATGGTATGGGGTGCCATTGTTTACGGCAGCAGGTCACGATTAGTATTCATTCGAGGAAGCATGACCACAAAGTTTTACAACCACATCTGCTTCCCTTTTTGGAAACATTGCAAGATCCACTTTTTCAGCAGGGCAATGCACGACCTAATGTCGCACAGTTTAGACTTTTTAGAAGCGTCCGGTGTAAATCTGCTTTAGCGGCCTCCTCGATTTCAAGACCTTTCCCCCATCAAACATGTATGGGGTATGATGAAAAGAAGGTTGCAAAATTCACCGCACCTTCCACAAAGAGTAAAGACTCCACAAAACCTAATTAAGATGGCTTGGGATACAATACACCAAGAAGACATTAATTACCTAATCCAATCAATGCCGCGACGACTAAACAAATGTGTAGCGAACAGAGAAGCTTGGATACATTACTAACATTAAGGTGGTTCCAATTTAAATCATTTTCTATTTATCAGTAGACCTAACATTTTTAAAAGTATGCTCAAAATTACAGCACTCATACTCGGTGTTGCATTTTCTATGTCACTTAATATATTTTTACTAAAATATTAGATTCAACTCAGCCCCAAAAAAGGGATACATCAGGTAATACGATTTTAATGTCCTTTGAAAACTGCCGAACTCAGCCCGATAAATAATAAAACCTTCTTGGAATTAGAACTAATTAGATTAGGGTGTTTACCAACAAAGTGTATTATAGTTAATGTTTATGCAGGTAATGGTAAAGAAATTAAGTTGTATTTTGATATCCAATTAGTACGTTAAATCAGAAACAAAATTAAGGTGAGTAGTTTTGCTAAAAGAGAAAATACTATTTTTAATATATTAATTTAAATTTAAAGAACACAAACAAAAATGGTCTTTGGAAGAAGCGAAGTGAAGGTGTATTAAAGATAAGTATGGTGCTTATTTAAAAACTCTCGGAAATCCTTCTGACAGAGTATTAACTTTTTCGAATTAAGAGCATTACGCGAACCTAAGACAGAAAATGTTCTGGCTAGTTCTTGTTAGTTCTAGTCTGTTTCATTTATCATTTCTTTGAATGGATTTAGTTTGTTTAATTTTTTTTTTCCTGTAGAAATGTGAATTGAGTATCCACCTTTCCAGATGCGTGGAAAGAGTCATTTGTCAGTCCCATACCTAAAGTTAACTCGCCTAGCGAGCTGAAAGACCTGCGTCCAATTAGTATTTTGCCTGTATTATCTAAAATATTTGAAAGGATAATGGACAGTCAAATTAAGGCATATGAGAAGCACTGCGGTATTTTGCAGGATGTGCAGTCTGGGTTTCGAGATTTGCATGGCTGTTATACTGCTTTGCTCAAGGTGACAGATGATGTTTTTGAAGCCACTGACCGTGGCGAACTTACAGTGCTGGTTCTGCTGGATTACACAAAGGCTTTTGACAAGCTGAATCATACACTTTTATTGGCTATTCTGAAGCATTTGAGCTTTGGAAAAAATTCTTGTGGTCTTCTTAAAGAGTATCTGAGTGGTAGACTTCAGAGAATTAAACTAAATAGTAAATTGTCACAACCTCAAAATCTTTTATATGGTGTACCACAGGGCTCAATCCTGGGACCTTTACTCTTTTCTTTGTACACTTCTCAGATAATTACATACCTACGATTTTGTAGAGCCCACTTTTATGCTGATGACACCCAAAATTATATAAGTCATTTAAACCTGATAAAATAGATTGTTCTATTAATCAAATAAACACCGACCTGGGTGCTAGTTTGGGGGCCTCACAGTCTCATTGTCTTAGCATCAATCCAAGCAAGTTCCGTGTACTTCTGTTTGGTAGATCTCAGTTAAGGAACCTTTATTCTAATTAAATTAATATTAAAATAAATAATGAAAGACTGGAACTGGTGAGGTCTGCAAAGAATTTGGGGCTATTAATTGACGTCGATCTTAGGTTTTGGAGCATGTAAATACCTCTATTAGAAGGGCATTCGCTAATCTTAAGTTAATTTATAGTCAGAAGAGTATTCTTAACTAGGATCTTAAAAAAATGCATTGTGACTCCATTGTGTTGTCACATTTTAATTTTGCAGACGTGATTTATGGTCCCTGTCTCTTGGGTGTGAATACATACAGAATTCAGCTTGTTCAGAACTGTTGTGTTCGTTTGATTGGAAGCATAATAATAAAATTATTAACAACAAATATTTTCTTTATTTGCAATAAAGTCATTTTATTAATATTATTATGTTACAGCGACCAAAACAAAAGAGATAAAAAATATCCTATTAATATTTTAATGATAAATATCCTAAATAAATTACTCGTCATTAAAAATAAAAATGGTCATTATTTTTTGTTTTTAAAAATTTTCAGTAATTAGCCATTTTCTCGTCAAAATTTGTGTATTTTCTTCATAATATTGTACAATATGAACGATCAGGATTCATGCCATATTTCAATAAATTAATTTAATATATTTTTGTGCCCAGATAGGCAGTCTAAAAACAGGTCAGATTTAGTTGAGTCGGAGGTAGTTGTTAATCTAACCACTAAATATACTTTATTTATTTTATATAAACTTAAAGTACCACATTTTAATTTAACTTGACAAAGTAACCGGAACAAGCATACATTACGTTCGTTATTATTCCAGACTAGTTTTCTAGTTGGTCTCAAGAGATGCGTTAATATATATTCTGCTCTACATTTTAAAATACCGCACTAGACTTGGGTAATTTTATACTTTTTCTATCAAAGAAATTATATTAAGTTAGAACAGGCAACATTAAAGAAATTTAAGTGTTGTAAAATATTTAAAGAGATCCATGGCCTAAGGTTTATCCTGACTTTAAGTAGTTTAGTAAGAGGATTTTTTATTTATGGGCATTTGAGTTTTGACTTTTAATTTGTTTAATTAAAAAAATACAGCTAAATTAAAATTACCTTTTAGCATATTCTTTATTGTGTATTTCCTTCTTTTTTAGAAAAGGTAAGAAAGCCTTTTTTTTTGATTGTCATAAAAATATATTTATATATTTTTTGTTTTGTCATAATGCAATTTTCCTTAAATCATTTTAAATAAATTATAATATTAATTCAATAATGGATTACTCTGGACTTAAAGATGTAGGAAAAGGACCAGTTTTTGCATCCTAGAAGCAAAGTTCAGCTTAAGAATTGTGGTAAAAAGCTGACTTCCTACTTCACCAAAAAGTCAAAACTTCATTTACTTCTCTACTATTAAACTCTTACATAAAAAACACTAAAGTAAGCTGCTTTAAAAAGCTCGGATTTCTCTTTTAAACCAGAAAGTATTTCTCTTTTTCCAATCTGTATAGAATATTGTTCTCATGTCTGTAAAAAATCGTCTCCTACAACACTACAAGCATTCTGGACTCCATTCAAAGAAGAGCTGTTTGTCTTATTAATGATCCCACGCTTACAAAAAGACTTCCTCCTCTTACCCACCGTCGAGCTGTAGGGGATCTATTGCTCTTCACGGCTTCTACTCAGATGAGTTGGTCAGAAGAATTCCTTCTCTGAGAGCTCCCAACAGAGCAACACGTAGTGCAACGTTTATCCATCCTTTTACTGGAGAGGCCCCGAACTTCCCGCTTTCTTCGTTCCTTCATCCCCAGAGCGTCCAGACTTTGGAACCTGCTACCTGCAAAAGTTTTTCCTTCTCCTCTCAGTCTCCAAATATTTAAGTCCCGTGTGAACAAACTTCCTCTCACAACTCTTAAGACATCCACGGTACGTTAGTACTTAGGCATCAGCCTTCGTGGACTGTCCAAAGATAAAAAAAGGCTTACACGTGGGGGTACTACTTTATGGTTTTAGTTTAAAAAATACCCTTTTTTTAAAGATTTTTCCCAATTAAAAACTGTAACATTTCCGCTTGGAAATCAAATGGGTTACTTTTAATGTTTTATTAATGTATTTATCTTGTTTTTTATGTTAATATAGTTTTTAACGTTCTTATTATTGGCTTTATTTTAATTGTTTCATTTTGTTATTATATTTTTTTACAGACCAATAATACCACCAATTGGTAGAAATTTTGTTAATTCTAACAAAGCTTTATACCTATGACAATTTCAAATAAATTATTACTTTTTGAATGAAATGTCCATAAATGTTTCTTAATTTATTCTGCAAGGTGGTGAATTTATCCAAACTAGTTTAAGCAATTTAAATAAATCATTCTAATTACACGTTCCAAATTAGCTTAAACTTTTTGACTTCTTAAGTGAGAAAGAAAATAGACGACACTTAAAATTAACTTTTATTTTGCTGGTAAATGCAAAAAAATATTGTACTACTAAAGCTTTTTAAATCTTAAATTCAAAACTTTCACGACTTTTGCAAGAGGTAAACAAAGTTTAAATTGAATTAAATAACTTTTTTAGTAAATAAGTTTTTAAGTATACATAATGCTTGGTGCAGAATAAGTCGGGGGTCGTAGTTGGAAGGTTGTAAGCATGCGTAGTTAGCAGAGCTAACTACGCATGCTTACAACTTTCCGCCTACGACTTCCGAGTCATTGTGCACCAGGCATTAGAGACACGATCTGATCCCTAAGGCTATAATAGTTTTTCCTTTTATTAGAGAAAAAAGGAACAGTTTTTGGCTCTGAAAAAGAAATTAGTTTTTTTGAATCTGCTGTGATATTGAGTTCTAAAATTAGACTAGTTTAAGAAAAAACTAAGTTCTTTTTTAACAAGGAAAGTTTTTACTGGTGTTTCTGTTTCTTTTATCTTTATGACAGCCCACGAAGGATTGATGCCTAAGTACTAAAGTACCGTGGGTGCCATATTTTAACTCTATTCCCCAGTTTCGTCAACATTGTCCCAGCACTGAAACATGCAAGTGATTCATTTTGCAGCACCTTTTAGACAGCGTGGTAATGCGACCACGTGATTTTTTAAAAAAACTTCCACCTATGTCTCCCCGGCTGGGAATTGAACACGAGTGCTAACGAGGAAACGAATAAATTATTTTTTTTTTTTTTTCATTAATACAGACAGGCTTGCCAGGACAAAAAATAATTTTGTGTAATTTTAGATCTGAATACTTTAGAAAGCCAAGATTTTTAAATAGAAACCTTATATCTTTATTTAAAAATGTGTAGTTCTTAGAATGTTTTCTTAACCCATGTCCCAAGATCTACTTACATACCAAATTTTAAGTTTCTAGTCTCTCGGGAAGTGGCTTATGGTTTTTATAAGTCAATGAGTGAGTCAGTCAGTCAGTTGTAAAATGGGTGATTTTTAAAATTAAATATCTTAGAAACCACTTAGTATAACTTTCTCACAGTTTTTGTAAGTATTAAGAACTAACATATCAAATCTCATACCTTTATGTGAAACGATTACGAAGTTATAATAGGAGAAAATATACACTGTAAGCTTTTGTGTATTATACACACTGCGCGCTAAACAGTTTAATAGATCTATAATGAGTAAAAGAAATAATTAAAGCAGTTTTAATGTATTAAGACAGCTACATGGTGAAGTAACAACATTCTTTACAAGTAGTTTTTTAAATCCATACCTATTTGTTAAAAATAACTTTAAAAGCATTCTAATATCAGGTAAACTTAAGGGAGGGGTTAAGTTTTTTAAACTTTGTTTTGCATTTTTTTAAATATGATTTTCTAAATGAAGAACCTTTTAAAAATAATGTGTAAAAATTTGAGAGAGATCGGAGCAAAACCAACGAAGATACAGCGGTAAGCCAATAAAACTCGCTGATGTACGTTTTACTTACCAAATTTTTTAAAGTTTAAAACTATAAAGCATTTTTTCTACTGCTCACGTTTTCAAAGTCGCTGTTTCTCATAACTTCAAAACTACTGCACCAATCCTTTTAAAATTTTAAACACTATTTCGATACATAATTTACGAGGTAACTCTGAAGAGTTTTTCAAATCTGTTAAAAAAAATATTTTACAGTAACAAATTAGCCGATTTTTTTCGAAAAAATCACGTTTTTCACTTCAAAGTATTTCCAAAAAATGAAAAATTAAAATTTCAAAAAACCCTTCCAGCGTTACCTGGGGAAAGATTATCTAACGAAAAAACTTTGATTTTTTGACTTCAGATGATTCAGCACCTAGTTATGAGGAGCACCACAGTTCTGCTTTTTTCCTAGGAACTTACAAATATTTGCTGCCATTGCCGTATTTTTAAATATCTCTTTATAAAAATTTTACTTAATATTCTTCGAATGTTATGCTTTAACGCAGCACTAATTTTAATAAAAAGATTTTATCTGTGTTTTCAAAAAAAAAAATACAAAAATATGCCTCTATTTGCACGAACTAACCTTATCTCCGCCTTAAAATTTTCACCAAATTTATATTAGCAATGCCTTTGCCCCTTGTTAAATTTATTAGTACAAACATATTTTGCTACATATTAACATGATTAGGTAAACCGGAAAGGAAAGAAAAAATCTTTAAATTAACTTATAACTAGAATAATTTATCTTATTTAATGGCAATCATTTAAACTTTTTTGGCTTCTTTTTATTTCTTATTTCGTTGGAGGAATAAACCTCAAAATAAATGTTGACAGAAACATACTGCCGCATTTTTATTATAAAGTGGCTGTTTTAAGTGGGAAGATACCCTATTCTTTTTGCTGAGTTTAAAGGAATAGCAAATTTTTGTACAGACCGAAATAAAAAAAATGCGTAATCGGAAGGAACTGGATTAACCTGGATGTATTTCAGTATAAGGGAAACAAGAGAAAATAAAAACACCAAAACTTTGGTTTACGGTAAATCTTATTTGGGAGCTGTCTCTTTTATTTTTATCTAGTATTTTGACATTTTTTAACATAAAAAAAACACTTAATGTTAAAACAAAATTTAGGTGATCCGTGATAAAGAATGGGTATAATAAAATTTTTTTGACGTGGAAAATTTACGCTTTAAAATTTTGTCTGTACGTGTTTAATCACAAAATACATGGCTTTACAATTTCTTCTGTCTGTCAGCCTGTCTCTTGGTCTGTCTTTCGTCCGATTTGTGTCTAATCTACTGGCCTGTCTCTTAGTCTGACTTTTGTTCAACCTGTCCCGAATTTATTGGTTTATGTGTTGGCCAGTCTGTTATACTATCTGCCGATCGATCTGTCTAATGACTAAGCTCTGGCTCAAAACCGCATAAAGAGCAGCATTTCAGAATTTATGTATATATATATATATATATATATATATATATATATATATATATATATATATATATATATATATATATATATATATATATATATATATATATATATATATATATATATATATATATATATATATATATATATATATATATATATATATATATATATATATATATATATATATATATATATATATATATATATATATATATATATATATATATATATTTTATAACAAAAATTCTACAACAAATATATTATATTTTTAATAATGTTTAATTTAGAAACACAATTTCTTTAGTGACATACATAAATGTTTTTTGTCTTAAATGGTTTTTCCTCTCATGGGTGAGTCAGAAGAAATCTATTATTTTCAGATAGTATATATTGTTATAATTTTAGATTATTAAAAATCCGTTACATTTTATTTTAAAAATTGTGATCTTAAATTAAACATTATCAAAAGTAAAATGTATTTGTTTTGTAAAGACATTAAAAAAGGCCAAACAAGCCAAAACGTTTTCAGTAAATTAAAATGAATCAAAACACTTTTTATTTCGTAAAAACAAGAACCATTGTTTTCAAGAAAATTATAAAAAATATATAATAATGACTCCAAACATTAATAGAGGGTAGTTCAGGAGTTCAGAGGTAGTAGTTATTTGTATTGCGTACGGTAACACTACTGCGTTGTCTAAAAGGTGCCGTGAAAATGCAATATCTACATGTTCCGGTACTTGGACTACGTTGACGGAACTGGGGAATAATGGGCTACAGCATGGCACCTACCTTACCTACAACTTAGGCGTCATATAAGCTATCATCATCATCATGATTATTCAGCCCTCTGTATCCATTTTTGAACATAGGACTCCCCAATCATTTTCCATTCCAATCGATTTTGTGCTGTTTGTATTCAGTTGCTGCAGATCCTCTTAATATCCTTAATATCGTCCGACCAACGCGTAGGCGGTCTTCCTCTGCTTCGCCTGTCGGTTCTAGGTCTCCACTCAAAAAGCCTCTTTTCCCATCGATCATCCCGCATCCTTGCAACGTGGCCAGCCCAGTTCCATTTAAGCTACGCAATAGCTTTATCACTGACACCGGTTCTTCTGCGCAAATCCTCGTTTTTTATGTGATCCCCAAAGTCACACCAAGCATGGATCTCTTCATTTTCCTCTGTATTACTCTAAGTTTTTAAGCTGTTGCTCTTGTTCGTGTTAGGGTTTCTGAGCCGTATGTCATTACTGGTAGCACGCACTGTTCGAAAACCCTTCTCTTTAGATTGACGGGAATGTCACTCTTGAAAACGACTTTAAGTCTTCCAAAAGCTGTCCATGAGAGAGTGAGCCTTCTCTTTACTTCGCAAGTTTGGATATCCCCTGAGATGCTAACCTCATGGGCAAGGTACACATATCTATCTACCATTTCAATTTCAGCTTCGCCAATCTTCAAGCCACAGCTGGGAACAAGGTTTGTCGTGAATTTTGTTTTTGACGTATTGATATAGACCGACTTTTCCACACACCTCTTGCAGGTCCTGCAACATCAGTCGCATTTCTTCTTGATTGTACGAGAATAGCACTATATCATCTGCAAAACGTAAGTTGTTCAGGTTTTTGCCATCTATGTTTATACCTCTCTTACTCATATCCAATTGTTTGAATGCACTCTCCATGACTGTAATAAGCAGCTTTGGTGACATCGGGTTGCCTTGCCGAACACCACGTTCAATAGTTATACGGTTGGTATCTTCATGTAATTTTACGGTCATTGTTGCATTTTTTTAGATATTGTGGATGAGTTTGGTATATCGGTAGTCGACTCTACATTCCTGAAGTGCATTTCACAATGCATTTAGCTCTATTGTATCGAAGGCTTTGTGGAAGTCCACGAATGTCGTTACCAAAGCTGTGTTGTATTCGATTGTTTTTTCTATAAGTGTTTTGACGCTTTGGAGATGGTCATTCGTTCCAAATTCACGGAAAACCTGCCTGTTCTACAGGTTGATAGAAATCTGATTTATTGTCCAGTCAAGTGGTTATAATTCGAGTAAACAGTTTGTAAAGGTGACTTAAGAGGCTTATTGGTCGGTTGTTCTGTTTTTCTGCTAAATCTCCTTTTTTGTGAAGCAGGATTACAATGAAATTAATATATAAGCTATAAGCGTGGACTATTATAAAAATTAAAAAAAAACTAGTAAGTCTAAAAAGTTGGCATTTTAAAAAATAAATTATATTAATTTTTGCCCTACAACAAACGCTTTTAAAGTAAATATTAAGAAAAGTTGAGTGTAATGACCTGACTGACTTTTAAGTTAAATATTATTCACCATGTCGGTTTTAAAAAGACGCGGCATTGAATAACTACTTGATCACGTAATTGAACTTTGAGGTGTGAAAAAAGCCTTTTTCGTCACTTTAAAATTGAGGTTAAGTCACTTTACCAAGGAGCAAATAAGATAATCGTTTTCACTGCGAATAAAACAATTAAAAGACTTAGAAAAGGCAACAAAATTATTATCGCCTAAATTGAAATTCAAATGGTATTATGTATTTACTCCAAATTAATTTTTAAAAATAAATTAATTTCATAACGAATTGAAACTTTTATATCTTTCATGTTTTTTGTTGTTATGATTATTGTAAGAGATTCATAATACATAAAAAAGTGTTTTTTTAACACAATTTTACAAAAAATAATTAAAAATAAATTATGTACAGGTTGACGCTTTTTCGATGCTGTTGGGAAAATAACTTAACTATCATAAATATATACAACTAAAATACATAACTTGGAGCTCAGTTTTCAAATAAAGTTTTATAAGGTAAACAGATCGTGGCAAACTTGATTTACATTTAAGATGCAGAGTGTTTATCAAAATTAGCCAATTTCAATATGGCCCCATATCTTGATTATAATTAAAACAAAAATTAAAGTAGTAGTTTTAGTTAAGAAGTAAGATTGTACATACACATGCAAGATTATTTTAGTGGAGCTCTGTGAGCTGGTAAGCAAAAAAGTATAAATCAAAAATAGCTAAAATTTTAGTTTTGCAAATATTGCCAACATTAAGTGTCATAATCATAAGATTACGCCCACACTATAAAGTTTATGGGCATTAAAATTAAAAATGGTCATAAAAAGTACTTTTACAATGTTAGTTTCCATTCTAAAATGGTTTTCTTTACGACAAGGTGGGTAAACTTGTAAACTTAAGCTCTTAGTGGGGTTTACGTTCAGTTTTTGCTTTAAAAAGTTATTGTTTTGGCGTAAAATTATAAAGTAAAGGGTTTTAATGTTTAAGTTTAGTGTTTAGTTAAATTTGAGTACCATAGACGAGTTCTAAAAAGACGCGGTCCCGGATGACTCTACTTAATTAAAAATTTTATGAAGCTTTTACTGGAACTTGTTTTAAATTTAGTAAGAAGTGTACGCAAAATGGCTTTGTTTACGATGTACCTTTATCGTTTCAAGGTATCCATTGATATATGTAGATATTACTTCAAATAAAATTTCACATTTTAATATTAAAGGCGTTTAAATAGGTAGTTAAGCACTTTCTATAAATACGAAAAAGGTTTAATAAGAAACTGAAATTTGGATGTAATTTTAACAATGTTTCTCCACATGCCATTTTTATAGAGTGTTTTTATTGGGCGCAAAGCCTCTTATGCACCAACTCGCCAGCATCTTCATCGTCTTGAGATTTTAAACCACCCAGTATTTCTTTTATCTGCCCAAAAAAAGATTAAAATCCGTTTTAAATCCAGACTATAAAGTGGATGTAAAAGAACCTCCTAATACATTGTTTTAAGAATGTTTGTAGTCGGTTGAAAAAAAAACACCAATACTACGTAATCTTACTATTATGCATTAAGCAAACAAAAAATGAACTACCTGCTTTGTAATTTTAACAATTACTTAATAAAATCAAGTATTATTATACTTTTATTTTTTTCTCTCTCGCACATTTCTTATCACCGCCGAGCGGCAAGGCTGCCTCTAGTAGATCTATGCTCGAAAAATTATCAAGATGAACGTTAAAAAAATAGAAATTGACAATACCAGCTTTTGTCAACACCATACAAATATCTTGTCAACCCCCTCTTAGCCTTTCAGTAAAATCAAATGGCCTAAGGCCTATTGATTACACAGGTCCACAAAAAAATAGGTGGTGTGTGCTGGGTGTCGGCCTAAGATTTTCCGGCGTATTTTTTGCTGAACATGAATCTGAAGTCAAAATTGGGGGGTCAAACAGCAAAAAATCGAGAAAAAGCGTAATTTCAGATATTAACGATTTTTTTTAATTTAAAATATCAATATCTCAAAAACTATAAAAGATACACAAAACTTTATAAAATATAAACTATGTATTTATACAAGACCTTTAATTTAATTTATATGATCTTTTTGTCTTAATGCAATATTTTTCGAGTTAAAATAAAAAAAAAAACAAATTTTTAGGATTTTTGCAAGGTATACCCCTGTAAAAATTTAAAAATTATTTGTTTTTTAATTTTTGGATTTTTTTCCTGCAAATTTTAAGTAATTTGGAATTTAAATAAATAAAATAAATTATTTATAATAAAATAAAATAAAAATCACAATAATAAGATTTTTTATCTAATTTGGATTGAAATTTTTTGTCAAAATTACATTTTCGTTTATATCTCTTTTATTATTTAGTCTATCAAAAGTGTTTTTTTTTAACTTTTTATTTAGAAAATTTAGAAAACTGTATTTTTTAATACATGAAATTTTTTGTAATGTTTAAAGTTTATATAGTCTAGGTCCAAACATTCCGTGGTAGTAGGTTTCTGCCGGTAAATGTACTATATCGGTTTTTTGGGTTTTTCTTGATTTTTTGCTGTTTAACCCTAATTTTGACTTTAGATTCGTGTTTAGCGAAATAAAATACGCCAAAAAATCTTAGTCCGACACCCAGCATAAACCAATCTTTTTTTTGTGGACCTGTGTTACGTTTATAGGGCTAAATACAAAACAAAAAATATTAAAGATTACTGCGTAATTTAAATCTATCAGTAAAACGAAAAGTTAACAATAATAAAACAAGCAAATGACTGGCACAAAAAGAATTTAAATTTATTTTTTATTATTCACGAAAAGCATATACCGAAAAAAATTAAATTCAGAACATACGTCGACATTTTACAGTGGAAAAAAACTCTTTATAACAGTATATTTTTACGCTTCGAAATAAAATAAACACGTAAAAAACGTACCGTCTCTGCCGTTTAACTCAATAAATACGTTAAATGTAAATTACGCATGGCCAAATTCTATTTATTCGGTTCTTTATTTTAGAAGTCGTCGTTTTTTTATCAAATTAGGTGTCTTATTTCAACCTAGAGACCTGGTTTTACAACTTGATGTAAAAATTTATAGTTAGGGTAAATTTAACAATGCATTTATTTTGTTCTTATAGATAAATGTATGATGTGCATTTTTTAGAATTTTAAAAAACAAAAATTATTAGAATTAATACTGGTACTAGCTTTTAATACAGAGTGAATCAGTCAGTCAGTCAGTAGTAAAATAGGCGATTTTTAAAATCAAATTTGTCAGAAACCACTTGACATAACTTTCTTAATTTTTTTATAATTAATTAAAATATTTTTAACTAAATTTATTTGCCAAATCTTATACCTTTATGTAGAACAATAACGAAGTAATGGTGGGGGGAAAATTACGCAAAAATATCTTGTGAATTATAAACACTGCGTACGTCAGACCGGAGCCTAATGTCAACTAGCTCCAAGTTGGTATTAGCATGCTTTATTTCAGCTACTAAATAAACTATTTTTTTTTCTTATCTGG
This sequence comes from Listronotus oregonensis, assembly GCA_019359885.1. Classification (NCBI taxonomy): domain Eukaryota; kingdom Metazoa; phylum Arthropoda; class Insecta; order Coleoptera; family Curculionidae; genus Listronotus; species Listronotus oregonensis. The sequence continues at coordinate 255,033 of JAHBCN010000057.1, forward strand.
AAGCCGTCCTAATTTACTACCGAAGACAGCGCACTCTCCTGGACTTTTTGTACCTAATCTGTCATTTTTCTTTTATATCAATCCTCCCATTAGCATTGTTCGTTCTAAAAGTCTGTATAACCCCGACTGGTTGGTTGATTTATTTCTGTGGGCTTATTATCGGTTGCTTTTGTGATTTAACGCTTCACATTCGCACAGGATATGGTAGGCTGTTTCTTCCCCCTTATCGCACATTCTACAACTTGGGTTCCCATTGTATGAGCCTATCTTGTGTAGGTGTCCTTTTAGGTTATCGGGCCCTGTTAGCAGCCTTACTGTTATGCGAAGTCTTTCTCTACTTTGTCTGAGTAGTTATTCCTTTGTTCTTTTGGATGAGCCCTTTATAAAGCCTTCTCCATGTCTTATACTACTGCTGCTGAACCAGTATTCCTCGTGTTTGTTTCGGATCCATGCCTTGATTTATCTCGTGCTGTGGTTTTGGTAGCTCCAAGGGTAAGTTCTGTTCCAAAGTATGGTGTGGATGATCCCTGTCCCGCCAGCTCATCCGCTTCTTCGTTGCCTTCTCTTCCCGAATGTCCTGGTACCCACCCGTTGGGTTTTCCCAGGTCTTCCAGTCCTTTTTGGCATTTCCATGTCAGCCTGAACGCCACCTTGGGGTTTACTAGTGCCCCTAGTAATGCCTGGCTATCTGTTATTATGCAAATCCGCTTGTTTTTGTAAGCTCTGTTATTTTTTTTGCACAGTGTAGTAAAGCATATATTTTCATTTAAAATACAAAACTGGGTGTTCCTTGTAGAATGGAGAACTGGGAGTTCCTCATTTTTATCGCTTCAATTTGTAATTGAATTTTTATTTAAATGAGTATTGGGCAATCATCTGGTCCGTTCTTACGTCCAGGATGTTGTCTCCAACCTGACTGTTTATGTCGCTTTATTCCAAGCTAGCGTGGACACCAGTTGGTTTTTGTTGTAGTCGGAAGTAGCCCATTTTGTCCCTCCCATCACTATGAGGTTAAGTGGTGAAAAGTCCAAAAGACACTCCGTTGCTGCTGTTGGGGTTGTTTTGATTACTCCTGTTGCTAAGCAAGCAAGCCTCTGTCCCTTGACCAGTTCTGTAGCAGCAGTTCTTTGTCGCATATTTGTCCAAATAAACAATATAAACAAACTTTAAATACAAATATAACTAAATAAGAAAAATAACTAAATCCGAAACAAGAAAAAAAATTGTATATAGCAAAAAATTTTAAATGCTGGCACGAAACAATTTTTTTAACTGAAATATGCGTTTTACTTGACTGCAAAAAAATAGTTAAACGCCTAAACCCCAGCACCCATCGAACCTAGTACTTACACTTCGTACAAGCACTTGTGGAGTATTATATAGATTTTTTAAAAAAATTATGTCTTATTTTTATATCTAATAAAGAATTATTTGCAAATTTAAATCCCATGAATAATAGCTTGTAAAATATTTCCATTTACACTAAAAACTCTAATCCTTTACTGTAGCAGTGACGTCATATTTACCTATATATGAACATATTCGTAATGCACTGTATATTTTCCCTACGACACGTCAACACACATCGGTATATATCAGTTAATGTGATCAAGTATAACACACTTCATCGGATAAATCAGCTTGTCACCCGCACTTTACCCACGGTCGTCAACTGAATATATCAAATTATTCAACTCCAAAATCTCACTTTTATTACAAAACCACTTTTGGTGTTTAATAACAATAGTTTATCAAATAAAACGTTTATATATCCTTAAAGTAATAGTCATACAGGGTGTAAAAAGTATGATGCTCACGATTTTATGGGCGATAGTGGAGCTTAAAACAAGTTAAAAAAGCCAAAAATGCATGAGTCTAAAGTTAATTGTTTTCGAAATATGGCTTTTTAAACAGGTCCTCTCATAGCCTCTAAATAGTCCGTTGATACCGGCAACGGTTTAAAGTTTAAAAAATTTGGCAACGCAGCGAGTCAAACGTTAACCGTTTTTGCGAGGTTATTCATATTTGGACTTTTTAAAGAGATGTTTATTTACATTCAAATAAAAAAAATACTTCTTACAATTAATTTGAAATTAAATTTAAGTAAAAAAACACAAAAAAGTATTGTTTGGTTTTTGTTTGTAATTAAGAAGTAATTGTACTTACCACAAAATTGTGCTGAATATCCATACTAAGAACACAAAATATTATGTTTTAAAACAGCACTTTTTATTTAGATTTCTCGGTTGCACACATCCCGCACAAATTCAAAACTCTTTGGTTCACCTGCACTACGGATGTCATAAATTTATAACATATTAAAAAAGGCTTCTTCTGGTTAGCGCTATCGCCAATTGTTTTTTAAATTTTTAACTATTGGAAAATAAATCTACTGATAAACTATTAAGACGAGTTTTGATTTTATTGCAAATATTACTTTGATACGTTTAGACAAAATCTTCAATTTTAAGATATTCAGAAATTTTAGATTTTTTAAGTACTTTCCTTTAAATCGTCTTATATTTTTACACATTGTGTTTTAAAACATTCACAATTTTTAAGATAACCCACATTTCCCCAAAAATTTAACAAATTAATTTTTTTAACTGGTTTAAATGATAAATTTGTTTATTGTTTTTATAAATCATAATATTTGTGGCAATGATACCATGCAATGTATTAGGAGGTTTTTTTAAAAGGAATAAATTTACCCGTTATAATATTTTAAAACAACTCCTTTTAGAATTACATTTAACAAAAAAAAAAACTCTTTAAGATAAATTTTACCGGTCTTGTTTAGTATAAGAGTCATTATTTTAAAGTAAAAATAATGTTAAACTACCAATATATATATATATATATATATATATATATATATATATATATATATATATATATATATATATATATATATATATATATATATATAATATATATATATATATATATATATATATATATATATATATATATATATATATATATATATATATATATATATATATATATATATATATATATATATATATATATATATATATATATATATATATATATATTATATTATATATTATATTATGAACCGTCAAGAACTGTTTTGTTTAGTAAACTCATTTTAAGAACGTAACATAAAATTTCAAAAAAAGACATTGAATACAGTATTCGTTTATATGTCCTTTTTACGTGCTTTTTGTGCTAAAAATTGAATAAAGGATGGTCTTATTTTTATTTGAAGGACCCTTGTAGTTAACTGTGTTTCTTTTAGCCCTTAAAATAAAGTAAAAACACAGCAAACGGGCATATAAAACAGTACTCAACTTTTTTATTACTATCAATCATTTAAAAGCCTTGCAAAAATCGAAATCTATAAGACAAATTCTGGCAAAAGTAAAACTTGGCCAAAAAAGTTATGGTAAGTGTGGCTAATGATACATAAGTTTTATATATTTTTTAGTTAGCAAAGAAAAATAATTAAGTTCTTTAAATATATATTTTTTTTATTTTTCCTTGATTTTATTTTAATGCTATAAAAGAGCAGACGTGTAATAAATTATTTTGGCACAAATGCAGTTACTTTTTTTTATTTATAATATAATATATTTTTTAAAATAAATTATAGAGTATTATTTGCCGAAAGAAGATTAGATTTCACGTTACTCTAGACTACATAGGTGGTTGTATAACGTCCATACTGGTACTACCGCGTTGTCTAAAAAGAACTTCTAGATCTGCAGGTCTTGATGATTAGATGCCATTGTTAAAAATGAAAAAAATAATAAGTCATACTTTTGAAAACAAGGAACCTATTAGACTTTATAAAAGTCATTGTGTACTTCCTTAGATACAATAAGAAAAATGGTTTACTTATAAGTTATTTAAAAATTTAAAATCTAATTTAAATAAGGTATGGGTCATAAACACAAGTAATAGAACCAGACCCGAAATAATTAAACAACATCATTAATTTAGCATAATGCTAAACATTTTACATCCTTAAAAAATTAACGCTTTTTTTACTTGTACTAATCTTTAAAAAAGTTCTTGTAAATTATTCTTAATATTAAAAACTAAAGTCCAACTGACGTAACGGCTTAACATATACCGCAATGAATAAATAATTAATTATTAAATCACAGGCCCACAAAAAAAAGTGGTGTGTGCTGGGTGTCAGACTAGGATTTTCTGGAGTATTTTTTTCGCTGAACACGAATCTAAAGTCAAAGTTGGGGTTTAAACAGAAAATAATCGTGAAAAGGCGTAATTTTAAATATTACCGATTTTTTTAAAAATTTAAAATCCAATATCTTAAAAACTATAAAAGATACAAAAAACTTTATAAAACATAAACAATGTATTTTTTAAAGACCTTTAATTAACGTCCTATAACTTTTTTATCTAAATGCAATAGTTTTCGAATTATAATCAAAAAACCAAATTTTTTAATTTCTTTAGGGTATACCTCTGAAAAAATTGAAAATTATTTTTTTATTTTTTATTTTTTCCTGCTTATTTTAAATAGTTTGAAATTCAAATTAATAAAATAAATAATTTATTATCAAAAAAAAATCACATTTATAAAAAATATTTTTTTCTCAATTTGGACTGAATTTTTTTGTGAAAATTAAATTTTCGTTTTTATCTCCTTATATCTTGTTAAAAATGCTTATATAACTTTTTATAGACATTTTAAAAAGCTCTCTATTTTTTTCTACGATTTTTTTTATCTCTTATAGTTTATATAGTCGTAGTTTAAACATTCCGTGGTAGCAGGTTCCTGCCGGTGAATGTACCGTGTCGGTTTATTGGGGTTTTCTCAATTTTTTGCTGTATGACTTCTCTTCTTTTTAGGTAAAATTAATCTTTACTAGTTAATAGAACATAATTAAAAATATCTAACCGATGATGTCACGATAGATATTTTAATATGTTTGTATAAAATAATATATAATTATATATGTATCGGCCTGCTGCCTCTGTATTTTCTATTATTACAATGTTCTATGGATTTATTAGGTTAAAATATCCAATAAATCATAGTTTTTCAAAGTTGTACCCGAACACAGATGCAATTTCCTATTTTCAGCAATACCGATTCTTCGGCTGTCATGTATTTCCTTCCATGGTTTCTTTTTCCAAGTCCGTATTTGTTCGGACTTACGCGGGTTGCTACTCTCATAAATCAAGTCCATTTAAAATCTTTAAATTAAAGAGGTGAGAAGAAAAATGGCCCAGGGTGATATACGAATTTTTTTCTTTGCTTAGCTTAGAGTTAAATATATGGCCTACTTACCATTTATATACAAAAATTACAGGCAAGTATGATGGTTATATTAAAATATTTTTAAAAATGCTACTATACCGTAAACAAGACGTATCTAATGCATATTATTTTTAAAATGAGTTTAATTGGTTAGAGATATTAAGTTTTTTTCTGACAAACAGACTAGGGTAAATATTTTATTAAAAAGTTATTTTTACACTTCTATAAATAAGGAATGATTAATTTTGGTGAGTTTAAAACTCTGTAATCATGCTGCCCATTTTTGCATGCAATAGGTTGGCCGAAAACCAAACCAAATATATATATATATATATATATATATATATATATATATATATATATATATATATATATATATATATATATATATATATATATATATATATATATAATATATATATATATATATATATATATATATATATATATATTTTTATTATATTTTTTTTTTTTTTTTTTTTTTTTTTTTTTTTTTTTTTGGGCTTTGTTATTTTTTGGTCTTTTTTTTTTGGGGAACTTTTTTTTGAAAAACTTTTCCCGGAACGTTGTCACACTTATTTTTAATTTTCCACCTTTTAAAAACCGACCCAATTTGCAATTACCCAAGTACTTGGGTCCAGAATGGGCCAGCAAGGGAAACCGTCGCGCGTACAATCTCGAAGCAGCGGTCGCAGATTAACGACATTCTTTAGAAATAAGGACCATATCCATGTATTAATCGTTTTTGGATTGTGCCATTTTCGCGATTCAACAATGATTTAAAATTAAAATTAACTCTCGCCTCGTTTGTTTAAAGCAAGACGACTAAGTCATAATGCGTGATTAATAAGACAAAAAACAAACGTAAATAAGAAATAAACTATCTTTTTATGCTCAGGCACACACTAGACACACCTTTAGATAAATTTATGTAGCTTTGTTATTTTTGGGTTTTTGAAAAAAAAAAATAGAAAAAGTTGCTTATTTTAACGAGTTTCATTCACAGTTTAAAAAAAAGCCTTAAATTAGGAATTACCCTGTATATATATAAGATTATTTTCAAATATTAATTTTATAGCAAAATGAAAAATAAGGATATAGAAAACAAATTTTTTAAATTTTACAAAAATCGTTTTTGAATTTGTTACCTTAATAGTGCTTAAGCATAAAATGAGGTAATTTCGCCAATGGTGGCCATTTTTATCAAAAGCAAAAACCCCATATTAGCAGTTTATTAAAATTAAGAATTTAATTGAGCGTATAACTGGGTATCGATCGGCAAACATATACTTTCACTGGTCGTCACGCTGGCAGCCAGATGGTGAAAGAGCCGTCAGTCAAACATATAACATGCAGGCTTGGTTTGGGTTTAAAGTGATGTGTGAACTTAAAGCACTTAGTAGGATGAAATTTAAAATTGATTTGTATACTACTAAAGGCTAGCTGTCATCAAAGTACACAAGGTAAAGCGACCACCCAAGGGTCCTTATGCATTTAAGCGGCAATTTAAATGCGAACAATATAATGCGGAACAAATTTCTATTTGTTTAAAATTTTATATATATTTTTTTACCCTTACAATTCATCCCAAAGATATCAGGTGTTTTTAGGGTTAAATGTAATCCACCTTCAAAATAACAAAAACTTTTGATAAATATAATTCAAAACGTAATGTTTATATTGCGATGCGGTGAAATATAGAAACTTAAAAATAATCCCCTCATTCGACCCCTGTATCCTCAGAGATAAGCGAATATAATCCCCTTAGAAACTGTGGGAAACAATAATTAAAGATCAAAGCGTTTGCCATTCAGTTTCTCTGGAAAAAAGTTTTAAAAAAATAAAAATAATTTTTAAATTTTTATTATTTTAAATATTTTAAAATTTATTAATTTTTTTTTAAATTTAATTTATATTATTTTAAATTTTTAATAATTTAAAATTTAAATATATCCATATAAATATATTTAAATTTATATATATATATATATATATATATATATATATATATATATATATATATATATATATATATATATATATATATATATATATATATATATATATATATATATATATATATATATATATATATATATATATATATATATATACAGCAACCGTCGAAATGCGTTAGAATTTATTAAGTACAAAAAAGATGTTATTAACTTGTATTGTGTTCATTGATAAGTAATAATGTAGAAAAATCTGTAAAAAATAACAAATAACAATATTTTAAATTATCAAAAATAAAGTTACTTTACTCTTGGGCAAAATTCATACTTTTTGCCAAACCTAGTATACGCCTGAAAAATGTAATATCTGATAGTTGTATTCTAAGTTTTAGACCGTTCAGAACTTTATATAAGAGATAACTGTTTTTCGCTAAATTTATAATAAATAAGTTTTTCATATTGGGCCAACCTACTGAGATATACTGTATATATATTAGGCTGCTTTTTTACGATTTTCTTTTGACTCCCACCTCGAAATTTTGTGGGAAATACCTTATCTGTTTTTTAGGTACTTTCCACAAAATTTTAAGGTAGGACTAAAAATAAATAAATAAATATAATATATATATATTTATATATGTATATATATATATATATATATATATATATATATATATATATATATATATATATATATATATATATATATATATATATATATATATATATATATATATATATATATATATATATATATATATATATATATATATATATATATATATATATATATATATATATATATATATATATATATATATATATATATATATATATATAATTATTTATTCCATTTTTGGCTTATTTCATTAAGTTTTGTAATAAATAATATTACCGTTTTTTCTAATAATTTAAATTTTTTAAATTAAAAAAAAACAGTAGGCTTATTGCAGCTTGGAATTCACAAAACAACAAAGTTTGCTATCTTTTTTGCTCTTCTTAATGAAATTTTATGTTTTTTTCGAAAGTTCTAAAAAATTTATAGAATTTTATAGTTCCACGCCCCTTGACTCCAGGTAAGCAATAAAGAAAAAATTATTAGTTTTTCCCAATAAGCTTTAGCTGCGAAAAAATCCCTGATGCAATTTATATGTTAATTCTAATGACACTTACAGTACCTAGTATCTATTTCTAGTGTAAACCGCCAGTAATTGAGGGACCAATTAAAAGCTAATAAACCAATAGACGAATTTGAGCTTACGATATTACTTAAATGTTTTTTTCTTATGATACTATAAGCTTGCTTAATTTCCAATTAAAATTTAATGTATTGTACGTTTTTTGTGGGCTGTATTTTTTAACAGAAAGTATAAACTATATGCCTGTATTTAACTTCTGTAATCTCTTTGCCATGTAGGATAAAGGTTTGCTTTTACCTAATCAATAGATTTGTTGAATCCGATAAGCCTGCTAATTAAACGAGATAATGATGGGTTTTGACAATTTTCATTAAAAGATAAATAGATAAACATTGTGCTTTATTTAAGCAGATTATTTATTATTTACTGTCAAATATAAAAATTGCTATAATTCATAAAACGGCCATTAAATTAAATTATTAAAGTGTTAGTATTAAAAATGTTATTAAAAATTAGTATACTTCTTTTGGAAGTCACTACTTTTGTGGTTATTTACATTTTTTAGCAAAATAGGACATAAAATCAGTTTTTAAAAAAATATATATTTAACACCATTTTGCTAAGCTCTTTTCTCAAAATACTAAAACAAGTCCTTTTTTAGCCAAAATAATAATTTACCATTTTATTTTCGTATTTTTTAGTACTATTTAATTGATTTGCTTTCAGAAATTGAAAAGGTTTATTTTAAGAATTATGAAACAACGCTCTTGTTATTTTAAAATTAATTTTTATTCATATCGGAATTAAAAAATAACACAGCTCTAGCAGCCATAGTTATTTTTCCCAATATGCGTTATTTAGATTTGCATTTTAATTTTAGTAAAAGGTTTTTAATAGTTGGTATGCGATATTAGATCGTATAGTTTCGTACGTTTTAATATTACCCATAAAAAGTACTTTTAACTCGACTCTCCTGTAAAATAACCATGGCGCATTTAATAAAAATTCAGTCGTTTTGTGAATATTATCCATTAATATGGATACTGTATCCTTAAAATTGCAAACATTAAAAAACAGTCAATATTTTACGGGAAACAAATGTGTATTTATGATGTTAATAAAATCCTTGCAAGCAATAGTATGCAAATGCGAATTATTTCTCTAAAAAAGCCAAGGGGATCATTTCTTTTAATAAATATCTAACTTCTTAGACTTTGTTGGTGTAAGTTACCCAACGAATGCAATTATAAGTGGTGAAAAAAATCTCCAATTGCGATGCATTGAACAATGTTATATATTTATTAAATACTGGATTTCGCCAGCGTGGACAACACGATTTGGATGTTTTATTTTTTCCCCATTCTCACGCGATATTGTAAATTTTGCAAACATATACTTTTTATGATATACATAAATTTTTACTGTAGGTAGAAGTAAAAGCCTAAGTACGCCAAAAATACCTACTAGCGTAAAACCTTTTATCCCCCCTTATAACCTCTCTGGAAATAAAGTTCAAAAAATACTACCACTTTCTATTTTTTTGGGGGAATCAGAAGTCTAGAACCATTTTCAATATTTACAACTTTAAAAGTAATGATTTTTACAACCTTCATACTCATTTTAACTCCCAAAGAATGTAATTTTAAAAATATTGAAACAGATCATTTTTAGTCACAATCAATAGCCTTCATACCAATTTTTATACTTTTAAGTCCAGAAATAACAAAATTTCGTTTAAGCTTTCACCCTCTCATTCTACCCTTTTAGGAAAAGATCTTCCTAAAATCCTTTGTTACCTGGCGCCTCCTCTTCAGATTCCACCTCCGTGCCAAATTTCTTTCGTGATTGGTCAGTGTATGAATTTCATCCCCATTTTAACCCCCCAAGGGATGTTATTCCAGAAATATAAAAACAGATTCTTTTTAATCATAATCAATAGTCTACATACCAATTTTCAATACTTCTAAGTCCAATAATGACGAAGTTTCCAAAAAAATTTCACCCCCAATTTACCCCTTGGGAGGGAAGTTTCCTAAAATGGTATCTTATCTCACTTTATAATTTTTTTGTTTATATAGTATATTATATAAATATATATATATATATATATATATATATATATATATATATATATATATATATATATATATATATATATATATATATATATATATATATATATATATATATATATATAATATATATATATATATATTTTTAAAATAATTTAAAAAAAAAAAAAACAATAATTTGCAACGTACCGTACGCCTCACCAATGCGCTTTGTGTCAAATTTTCTTATAAAGGTGTATTTTGCAAAAAAGCGTAAATATTAAAAAAAAAATGTGGGTTTTGGTTCAAAAATATTTTGACAAAAACAAATCAAAGCAATCTTAAAAAAAAAACAACAGATAGCAATTCCATAATATAAAGATTATTCGTACCAACAAAAATTATTGTTGTATTTTTTACAAACTTCTGTTTTGCTACCTGGTAAATCATCTACTCAATGCACCTTTTATAGTATTTATTTGCAAGATACATTTATTTCCAACAGAGATTATTTTACATTTTGTGAAATTAAAAAAAATGCAGTTTGTTAACTTATTGCCTACTATTTTAAAGTGGTTAGTTTCCCTTTTCAAATGTGTCAGTTTAATGACCCAATTATTATAACAAAAAGTTTTTATTAGATTAAGAAAAAAAGATCATTGCCAAGATAAAACTGTATTTGTTAGAATTCCACAAACTTTTATTGCTAAAAATTATTTTAAAATTTTTTTTTACTGTTTTGTGGCAAGTGGAGTATCGTTAAAAAGAAAATTTAAAGAGCCTATTAAATATTTAAATATTAAAGATGGCTGGCAAAATGTTCATCGCCAAAAAGTGTTTTTATAATGTCATAGTTTAAAACGTGTCAAAATTAAAACAAATAAATTACAAGCAAAAATTTAAATCAGCGATTTCCACCTTTTTTGTAAAATCTCTAAAACTAAAATTTCAAAAAAAAAAGCTGCGCAGCCAAAAATCAGCATTAAATCCTCTAAAACTTTCCCCATTTCAACATTTCCCTATCTTAATATAAATAGCAATACATATAGGTCGAATTTGGTTCACACTGTATATAGATTAAAAGTATATTTAATTTTTAGATCAAAACCTATTTGTACTGAAAAAAAAGTTACATTTAAATGGAATAAGGTTAAAACAAAACATAATTGTAAAAGATTAATAAAGCAGTGGTCCATATTTCATGAGAAAGTGACACAGATAAACGACAAAAAAGGACCTGAATAGTTCATACACAGTATGGCGCTTTTTTCCCCAGTATAAATATATCACAGTGCACTGGGGTTGTAAGGCAGTGGTTTGTATTAGAATGCTGATTCTGACTTACGAAAATAAATAGCACGACGCGCACCGTAAGGATTTTCACTTCTGGCATTTTCATGCGGTAAAGCAGCTATGTAAGCTAAGTGGTCAGCGTGAATAGGGTATTTAAGTACGCTCTATTTGACTTGGGCTTACGACATGAATTATTACTGTCAAAACCAGTGGCGTACAAATATAAAAAGAAATAATTTAACAGTAAGTTATCTAGTGATTCAAGTTTTATCAGCTTAAATGCGGTTAAACATTTTTCACTCTAGAATTACAAACCCATTTTTTACCTGTAAACTACAAACCGGGGTAAATATTTACCCCACGGGATGTTTGCTTTTAAAATCGTATTGAAAGCAGTAATCTGACTTATGAATATTCGAATTTTTTAGTATTTTTTCATGCCTAAGAAAATGGTGAAGAGCAAATTCAATTTTATTAAGATTTAGTTGGTTAAAATTTGATTTCAATAGCTATAAGTAATGAAAAACAGTCAAACCGTCATTTAACAAACAAAAATTTATAACTATTTTTTTAAACAACCGAATTTCAAATTTCCAACGGGATTTTAAAAAGGGCACATAAGACTTTAAGAAAAAATATGCCATTATGATGTTTTGCTTAAAATGTCTATTTATTTGGGACTTTGAAAATTCAAACAAATTGAGAATCCGATCAATGAAAAAATTATATAAATATCCATAAAATATTGGTTTTTAAGAATCTATTTTTATTTCTCTCATGGAAAATATGACAAAAAAAATACCAGATATAAAAAAAACCTTAAAATAAATCATGGTATAGGTCTTCAGTCAATAATGTTACTGACTAACTTGGGATAGTAATTCAAAATTTACCTGGGGTAGATATCTACCTCGGTTTGTAGTTGTAGGGTGAAAGGTTCATTCTGTTTAAAAAAAACAGTACAAATTTTATAATTAGTTTAATTTATTTAAAAACGACACTGAAAGGTTCCGGTCCATGCCTGTGCAGTACCGAATTTGGCTAGTTGGATAGCAATTTTTTGCCTTTCACTCCCACATGTCCTGGCACACACATAAGAGTAACTCTGTTGTTTGTGGCCAGTTTATTAAGAGATTGTGAGCATTCCCAGGTAAACCTTGAGTCAAAGCAGCATAAAACAAGAGCCTTTAAGGCAGCCCGACCATCCGATAGATAGATGTAGATACTTGCTCCCCGTTGGTCTTTCTTGCACATTTGGTTACACAAATATCAATTGCATAGATTTCAGCTTGGAAGATGGTGGAAAATTTTCCTGGGAAGTTTGCAAGTCTACATTTGGGTCCGTTCACTTCTGCCCCAAGTTCTATTTCTGTCTTGGATCCGTCCATATAACAAATTGGCAAGCCACGTTACAGCTGTAATATATTTTCTCTTACAGTTTGGCGGCTGTAAATTGCCACTTCAAAAAAAGTCGAAAATCATGCACCCCTGGAATTGTGCCTGTGGGTTTGGTCAAAGCATCAGTTTAAATACTTTTCAATATTCTTAGGTGACCAGTGAGGTTTTCTGACTTTAATTTACGTATCTATATTACTCTAAAGGTACTAACTATGGCTTTTCCCCTTTAGCATTGCCTCCATAGCGGCGGTGGGAGTAGTTCTAATTGCCCCTGTAATACCTGGACAGGCGAGCCTTTGCAGTTTTTTTAGCTTTCCTTGAGTCCTTTCTTCCTCTATTCTTTGCCAGCCAACTAAAGTAAAAGAAGAGATGTATTAAAAAGTTTCTTATTTAATTCGGTATCTTTTTTAAATGCAAAACATAATATTACCTATATAAAATTTTATAATCTTGTGTATTATACACAATCAGCACCTTTAAAACAAAAAAAAGAACATTCGTAGCTAATTGTTTTTTAAACAAAATATTTACACTTTATATTTTATTACGTTTAAGTAAAAAATAATAAAATAATCCAAAAATATAAAAAATAATAAAATACATCATGCCTTAAGTATAATATACATATTTTCGTTAGAGGTAAATTAGCTTCGTGAATAATGATGAGGAATTAAATACTCCCAGTTCAAAATTAATAGTGGTCTTAAATAAAGCTGAGAATAGAGCAATTATAAGGACTTTCACTAAAGGCTTCCTTTGAATAGCAAAATGGTTACTTAGTTAATATGATGAATGTTCAAATCACTTTAAGACTACGGACTTAATAATATGGATTATAGGTCCAACAATGTACTTGAAGTGTTAGGTGCGTTTAAGTTTGTTTAAGACATAACCAGTATTAGTGCTATGTATTATTATGCAATTTCAAATTTGACAGTAATTCTTAAATTAAAACGATATATTTTTGTTATACATCTATTTTTTTAGGTGAACTAGGTTGAGTTATTTTATATAAATTTGTAAAAAAACTAAAATGTGTTTTTTTACTTAAAAAATTTAATGTATGATAGTAAATCATTATTTAAAATAATTAAACTGTCCAAATATTTTTAGCTGATTGCACCTTATTCTAAATTTGGTCAATATAAATTTAGTATAATTGGTTATAAAAGATATTAATTTAAAAAAAAAACAAATATATTCTATTTCTAATAGGTAGGATGATGATACACGATTCTTGGTTAAGTTTAATTCGGTATTATATGACACACTAGTTGTTTAAATATTCGTTTTTAATAAATTTACTTGTTACAATAACAAGAAATGGGGTACTGTGTGGTTATTCTGATATGTAATAATAAAGCAATATTTCCATTCCATAATAATAAGATAAAGATTTTTTTCCAGGTAAAATATAAGATTTATTATAATGCCCATTTTAATTTTCTTGCCAACTTATTCTGATGTATAGTATGATATTTCGAAATGTATAACTATGATTATATTTTCCTATTTGTATTGTTTAAAGTCAAAAAATATTTTTTATTTAATAATTAAGTAAAAACTTTGAAATGAGCATAAAAGAGACAAAATCTTTTAACACGCTAGCTGCTAGTTATAAACCCTCTTTCAAACACCATTGATAAATGCGATAAAAAAATATCAACAAGAAAAAATTCATTTACTTTTATAAATAAGCCTGCAAAGAACTACACAGAAGTAGATGGGTATACGTAAAAATAGAAAACAATTTTTACTATATGGGTGCTTTACCTTTTTGAAACAATTAAACAATCAAACATAAACATATTTCCTGTGTGGGTCTCGGCAATGGAGCCATAACAAGTGCGTAACACCTAACCCTAAAAGTATTAAAATAATAGTCTTTATCTGGGTATAGAGCTCTTCCCAATAAAAAATCTAAGAAATTTATTTTGTGCATTTTTTATTAATTTTTTTATGAAAAAATTAATAACAATAATGTTAAATATCTGTTGTTTATAAGCGTATTCTAAACAGAAGTAGGCGAAAACATTAAAAAAGCTTTATTAACACTACTAGGCTTAATCTTGAGAATACCAGAATATGGTAGGATACATTTACCCATCAGCTACAACCCCGCTTTAAAAATACTATCTTGAAATAAACCCTATTACTAGGCATGCACTTGAACATAAATTTAATTTCTTACTTTATTACAAACTTTATAATTTATATGTTAAAATTTGTATACGAATACCATGTTTTATTTATTTAGGCAAACATTATAATTAAAGAGAAATCATAAAATCACTTTTAGTGGTTTATTGAAATAGAAGTATTATAATAAGGGTTGTTTACCAATGTTTTATCAATTTATTCTCATTATATTTCCGGGCCAAATAATTGTTTTAACAAAACGGTAATAGAATAATTTATGAAGGTTTTAAGAAGGGCACCTTTGTTTTACCGCTTAAATATTCATTGAAAATTCGTTTCTTTTAGCTTTTTCACCCTTGTGCACTAATTAAGTCAAAGCTTCGAAATGAATACAGCAATAAAAACGTTATTTTTATGTTTTTATGCTTCGGATAAACGTAATTCATCATAGTATTTATAAATAAAACATAATTACGTAATAAAAAGACCTGAAGATTTACCAGCAGATATTTTTACACAAACATGTGTATACTTTAGTATATGATAGAAATATTTAAAAATAATTTATTACCTATTTTTCACTGGTAGTTAATTTGTATAAACTTTATATAAATGAATGGGTGAAAGGGCGATGCATACTTCTCTCAACTTACTGGGTCACTTATTTGCCAACCTAAAATAATGTTACAAACATTTGGGGCACACATTTCCAAATGTCTGTAGCATTATTTAAGCTCGGCAAGTCAGTGACATCGTCAGTTGAGCGGAGTATGCTTTGTCCATTGGTCAGCAGATGGCGTATACATCTGTTACTCGTATATGTGTTTCAATACTTACTGAAATTAATACTAGGATTTCTTAGACATTATCACCTTATCAACTAGCTTGCCTCATGAGATTTGATGTAGATTAAAATCGGTCACAAGATGTCGTTAGGTGAAATCTCTACCAAGTTAGTTAAGAAATTAACTATGTATTTTTTTGTTAAAAATCTGTTTAAACGAGATAAAGTTTTAAACAAAAAACATTAGGAGTGTGTTAAAATAAAAGTATTTAAATTTTGGCTAAACTAAAAAAAGCATTAAAAAAATGTTTTCATAAATTACAAAATAAACGCCTAAATAAACGTCTCTATACATTAGAGAAACAACAAAGATAGAGGCACAACAAAACGGATAATTAAATAATTTAACATGTTTGTTGCATATTCATGATATTGCATGGTTTATTTTGGTATTTAGCGTAGAATTGTAACTCGTAGATTTAGAGAGAATCTAAACATTTGGTCTAAGCTGGAATATAACTAGAGATTCAAGAGATACTATGTATTGTTATGTTGGTTATTCATCTTACACAAAATTGTTTAATTAAAAAATAATATTCGGTTAGAGGTTCTACCTACTTTTAAATTCTACAGATTAAAAAAAATTGTTTATTTAAAAATAAAATTAAACACAACCCAATAAAAACGTTGTTAAAATATCTATATTTGCATAGAATGACTAATAAATACTACTGTAAATTATACTTAAATGCCTTCTTTTTAAAACGGGATTAGGAGAACTTTAGTATTGGGAGTTAAATTGTTCGTTTTCTTTATTTTCTCTATAAAACCTTTATACGCCTTGACCCGAAAAGAAATTTGTACAAAGCGAAGCCACATGCAGTTTCAGCAAGGAAGAGCCGTGTTGTTGCAATTTGTGGTTTCTTGAAACCTAGCGCTGATTCCGCGCCTTAATAAAATACTGAAATAGAGCAAATTGTTCAGTTTGATATGTTGCAACTTGCAGCTCTAGATATTGTCAATAAATAGAAACTAAAAATAGAAAACGAAGAAAATTTCTATCAAGTTTTCACTATGAAACATCTTTACCAAAATAAGTAGAAATACTTTTCGTTGACGTTAACATTTTATATTACGTCTTTTTACGTCGAAACAAGCTTACCACTTTTTAAATGGTATTTGGATTGGGATGAAAACTGAGCAAAATAATAAAAAAATACAATTTTTTTCAGATGATAGTATTATTTTTAAATTTTACTAAATGTTAATTTATTTTTGATGGTTTTAATATATATATATATATATATATATATATATATATATATATATATATATATATATATATATATATATATATATATATATATATATATATATATATATATATATATATATATATATTATATATATATATATATATATATATATATATATATATATATATATATATATATATATATATATATATTTTTTTTGTGGTATCCAGTGGCTTGTGGTTTGTCTGCTAGCAACAACAGAACATTTAGATGTAATGTTTCTTTTTTTTTCAGGCAAAAACATTATAATTAGGATTGTAATATAAGCAAATACACACCAACTCCATTTTTTTAAATAAAAGACCATTTTACTGTTTTTGTCAGCAATAAACTTTTCAATCACCTTTTCATTAAATTTCAAAATGTCACTTATTATAACTTTTTAATAGACATCATTGCAAGAGCATCTTTCTTTGCCCATAGTTGAAAAACACCTTTTAGTTTTTAATGTGGCCATTGGAATGATAGCCAATGCTTTTAAACCTGAATAAAACTTTTTTTCTGGAAAAGAAGTAAACAATTTAAATATATGTAACAACACGGTATCATAAAGTACATTTTTTTTGTTTATGAACTGTTGCAATGACTACTTATTGCCATCTATACTTTGTCTTATATGATTATTGGCACTTAGAGCTTTATAGGGACCTAGTCGATATTTAATGCCAAATATGCAGAAGCCACATGATAACCGCGACGTATGTGGCAGATTCCTGGCTTTACCACAACATCTGTTCGATGTTTTTTTTATATATAAAAATGGATGTACACATATATTGAACGTTTATGATTTTTTTTTAGGAGGGCAACTCCCAGAGCCCTCTCTTACGAGCCGTCACACAATCATCAAAAACTATAAGTTAAAACCATGTTTTCTTGCAAACCTAACCGTAATAAACATTTTTAACTGCATAAAATCAATTACAAGCTTTAAAAATTAATATTTTTAACTCTTTTGTGCAGTTTTCTATACAATAAACTCCCTTTTAGTTTTAAATTAAAAGCACACGCTTTTATAAAATGTGTCACTGCCACTATCAAACTTTTCTAGTTATTGAAAAACATGTTTGATTTTTGTATTGTATTGTTCTAACAAAAAATTAAAGCCATCCTAAAGTTGTTGTTACTATGGCAGTTTCATAAATGTGTTTTAAGTTTTTTTTATCCATAAGGTATTCTTCCCTTTTAACCTGTATACTCTGTGCGTATCCTAAATCAAACTTTCTTTAGAATATTGTTTTCTATGTCTAAGAAATGGCGTCTCCACAACCAAATTCCTGATTCTATTCAAAGAAGAAAGCTTCCGTCTCTTGCTCACCAATGATCTATAAAGGATCTGCAGCATTTTGATAGATATTTTTACGGTTTTTGCTCCGAGTATAATTTCTTCTCTAGCAGCTCTCAACAGAACAACACGTAGTGAAACTGATATGCATCCTTTTGCAGTCCAAGTTAATAAGCCTCAAACTATTTTTGTTTCTTTATTCCTAGAGTTTCCAGGCTGGTAAACAAACTGCCCGTAGAAGTTTTTCCTTCTCTTTCAAATCTTTTGATATTTAAGCCACGTGTTAATAAACCACCTCTTACCATATTTAAGACACCCACGGCACTTACTACTTAGGCCTAGAGCCTTCGTAGATTGTCCCAAGAAAAAAAAACTTACTTTACATTTTGCCTATCAGCTTATAATGATATATCATTTCATTTCCATAAAAACATGATTATTTTTCAACTACATATCAAGAAAATTCAAATATAAAAAATAAATCTCTGGGTTATATACATCTTTTATTTATAGCAGAGGTAATTTAGATTTGTTACTCTGGAACAGAATGATTAAGAAGGGCATTCATCTCAAAGAACAATACGGTACATTCTCTAAATCAAGCAGCATTTGTTTTGCCAAGAACCGAGCAGGCAATGTTTTAAAAACAAAAAGTATTTTTGTTTTTAGAAGGTTTAATAAAATAATAGCATTTATTTCTTGATTTAATTTAAAGGTACGCAGTCAATAAAGACAAAACATATTTTATTAAAAAACAAACAGAGGGATAAATGCGTTAGTCATTCATAATAAAGGTAAGTTTCCTTGGAAGTGTAAAACAATGTTAGATTATCAATAACACTAAAAATCTTGGTTTTCATTGGTTAATTGATACACAACGTTTCGGTTAGTGATGTACTCGTATCTCCATTTGTTTTTAAGTGATACCATTCTTAAAAGTTACAGCTTATATTTTATCCGTTCTTCACCGTAGCTTGACCGATTTTTCACTATTTAGCAATAGCTGCCAGATATCCGTAATGTCGATATTAGGCCTGCTAAATACATTTTCGTTGTTTAAAGTGATTACAGCTTCTTTAATTTTTTTCTTATAGTGGATGTTTTTATAAATGATTTTTGCTGTCGACCATTGTATGCGGTGTTGTTTTGACCATGCGTGTTTGACAGGGGACTACACTATATTTGAATTATTGTCTTTTACACATCTTTTTTTATTATGTTTTATGACACTGGTTTAACCAACTAGCCCTCATTTTTTGTTTATTATATAATTTTAGGTTTATCGAGATTATGGGTATATATTATGTACATTACATTGCAACTAATAGATACTTAAAATCAATCATAACTTATACGTTAACGTTTATCTAATAAATAATCAATCTAAATATTTTTGTTTTTGTTCTTTAGTTGTTTCTCTGTTTTTGTTTTATTTGTTCTTGTTTTTTTTTTCTTTTTGTTTTTTTTTTTTCTTTTTTGCTTTAGTAATGAATTTTTTTCGTCTTTTACTATTTTTTAAAAATGTTATTTTTGCCTTTAACATAAATTGATACAACGCCTTATAAAGACTAATGTTTTCTGACAACAATATTGTACTAATACAAAATGGATTTTTTAATTCTTCTGATAAACATCTAGATAAAATTTTAATTTGGTTACAGTGATGATCACAATCCAGTATATGATGTTTTACATCACCAACTTCCCGCATATATAGTGTTCCTTATTTATAAGTCCTATTTTTTTCATGTGAACAGGATAAAGTTTATGGTGGCTTCTTAAGCTAGAAATTATTCTTACAAAATTTTTATTACTTGCCAATTATTAAATATTCGGTGTTTTAAAATAGAAAAAATATTAGTAGATGGCAACAGAAAATTTTTAGTAAAAACGTTTGACAATGTTGCTTCTTTTGCATATTTGTCCGCTAACACATTTCCGTCAATGCCACAATGGGTCTTAGTCCAGACCAAACTACTATTACAAATTTAATGTCAAAAATTATATAATAAAAATATATTTGTAATGTTTTAGAATTATTTCAAAGTGAATGATGCTCAAAAAGTATAAAAGTAAGTACAGAACCGCGGTGAAAAATTTTTTAATAATGTTTGCGTACCAAATTGTCAAATAAAAATAGGAAACATTTTTAAATATGGCATTTTTAAATTTTAACTACGACCCTGCGATAAATATTCCCGGAAATTCTTCTAAGAATAGAGACAATGTGGTAACAATGTACTTAACTGTTTAAAGATTGTACGTAAAATATCACCCCTATAAACTTTTCACAAATCAAAATGCCGTTACTTTTAAGTACTCTTAAGGTAAAGCACATTCACAATGTGGTAATAAACCCAAAGGTTATAACGCTAACAATAAAATGCATTTTTCAAATATAAAACTTGAAAACTTGACAGTCATTATTTAACGCATCGACTGCTAAGTTTATATCGTTAAAATAAAAGAATATTATATACATATAAATAATATATATATATAATATATATATATATATATATATTATATATATATATATATATATATATATATATATATATATATATATGTTAGTTCTTAGAGTTTCACGGATAGATCATATATATATAGTCAATCTTCTGACACCAGTTAGACAGCATTGAAAATGCCAAGTGCGATCTTGGCGAAACGTCTGCAAATTCCGCAAGGAAAACTAATGACAAACGGATATACCCGAATGAAAACAACTCATATATATATATATATATAATATATATATATATATATATATATATATATATATATAATATATATATATATATATATATATATATATAATATATATAATATATATATATATATATATATATAGTATATATAGTATATATAATAATAATATATATATTCTATATATATATATATATATATATATATATATATATATATATATATATATATATATATATATATATATATATATATATATGTAATATATATATATATATATATATATATATATATATATATATATATATATATATATATATATATATATATATATATATATATATATATATATATATATATATATATTCGGGCTTTGCCTGAAGCGACTCGGTGTCCAACGTCGACTGTACTTGTAACACGTTTAAATTAGTTTATACTAGTGGTTAGTTGTGGTTAGTTGTAAATGTAAGAGATCTGACGTATTGTGCAATTCTAAATGTCATAATGCCTCACCATGTCTGAATAAAGACTAATTTATTTATTTTAACTATGACAATATAACAACAATAAATATTAAAATAAAAAAAAATATTTCATTACATATAATTTAAGAAACTGAGACTTTCTAATACTTAATTGAAGTTTGACTGGTCAATCCCCGATTTCATTAAATTGAGTTTTGACGTTTGCCTGACCAAATTAGTTTATTCTAGATTTGACGAAAATTCTTTAGTCAGAGGCCGAAAAACTTCATTTGTTTGGGCTTTGACTAAGATTTCAATTTAGACCTGAAAATTGACTAGTCAAACCTAGGAACGCCGGAGCTTCGAGGATTGAATATAACATTTAATCGATTTTTGAGATATTGTGTTGTTTGGCCAATATACACTAGAGAGCGTTGCATGAGAATTTGGTAGATAGTATGAGTTTTTGGTGTTTAGGTTTAGTTTTGTGTGCTAAAGAACTTTTTTGGAGAATATTGTGGCTTTTATGACACACAGCGATATCATTTTTTGGGTTTTAAACTCTCCGAGAGTTGAACGAGTGGGAGGGATAAATATTTAGATTCGAGTTTTATTTATTGTATTTAGGTTAGGGTTACTTGCTTTTGCAATATGTTATTAAAGATGATATTAATTAACTTTTTTGGGTAGCTATTTTTGATGAGAATATCTTTAGCTTTGTTGATAGCCTTAGGTAGGTATTCCAAGCTGCTCAGTTTTATAGCTCTGTCGGCAATCTAAGGCTATCAACAACGCTAAAGATATTCTTCAAATCGTACACCAAAAATAATTATACATCTTTAATAACAGATTGCAAAAAGCAAATAACCCTAACCTAAATACAATAAATAAAAACTCAATTAAATATTATCCCTCCCATACGTTCAGGGTCTCGGAGAGTTTAAACAACCCTAAAAACATGATATCGCTGTGTGTCATAAAAGTCACAATATTCTCCAAAAAGTTCTTAGCACACTAAAACTAAAACCCCTAAACCCCAAAAAACTCATAATATCTACCAAATTCCATGTAACGACTGTCCTAGTGTCTATATTGGCCAAACAACACAATGTCTCAAAAATCGATTAAATGGGCATAAATATGACAATAAAAATAAAACAGCTTTAACTAAACACGAAAATGAAGCAAAGCATACTTTTAATTATCAGGACACAAAATTTTAAAAACAGAACCAAATCAGAAAAAAGAGAATTTCTAGAAATGCTTTTCATTAAAAAACATGAAAACTCTATAAATGATAAAACAGATATTAAAAACCTAAGCCAATATTACTACAACGTCATTAATTAATTTCAGTTTTATCGTATCATGCAAAATTATTTTTCTCACTCTCCTCACACTCAAATAATATAATAACTTTTCTTAAAAAAAACCTATTTTCATATTTAATCTTCGTAGCTAAATAAAAACAACAAATACTATCCTTTATATTTTATAAAACTGTTTTTAACATTAATTGTAAATTTAAAAAAATGTTTTGGACTCTTATCTTGTCTCAGGATACGGAAGGAACTGCTTACTGCCGTTTCAGTATAAATAAATATTTTAAGTGTGCATGTCCTGAAGATTTTAAAATCTTAGTAGATGTTTGTGTATATAAGTGTTTTAAAGTTTTTTATTATTAATGGACAGATTTCCTTCTAGGGTAAGACAAAAACATAATTAATTATTGTAAAATTGTAAAGTCATTTTATGTAATACACAAAAGAAAAACGTAATAATTATAAGTAACCACTGCCATATTAATTTTAGATGTATAAACACTGATGAAGGCTTTTGCCGAAACGTTTGTAATTAAACAATATGAAAAATTAAAAATAACCTTTTAATTTAAAAATAAATGTGAACCAAAACTCCCAAGAAATTAAAATGAAGAATATATGTTAATGATCCAGAAAGCAAATAATAAAAAAAAAAAAAAAAAAAAAAAAAAAAAAAAAATATATATATATATATATATATATATATATATATATATATATATATATTAGGACCTATTTTGTAAATGAATATCAATTTTTAAACTGTATTGGCGAGAAAGATAGGATAGATCCTGTATAGTTACGGCTTGACTATTGGCTCTATATACAGGTACATTTATATAATTTAAAATGAAGAATTATTTATTTTAAGTAAAACTAAAATTATAAAAAATACTTTTATAGAAACTCAATTGTTTAAATTTAAATGGGTTCTATATAGACTAAGAAGGTGGGTGGTTAATGCAACAATACGAGCAGGTTTATATCTTTCTCTAGTCGTAAATGAATGCCGTCCAGTCCGGTTTTGTTCTGCCGATACGATACAATTTTGTAGATTTATTGCCTATATCCTGTTTTGCATTTAAAACAGTTTACTGGCCGATTCTTGATTCGAGTAAAAAGCCAATTTAATTTATTGTATACCTGAACGATATAATCCTTTATATGCCCGTGGTCTCTTGTTCATTTTGTGAAGGTTTTGTTTAAAATGTCTAAAGCAAACAATTACCTGTTACATAGTAAAGAGAAAATTAAAGGATTTGTAAGTAATGAATTTTAAATATTGCATTTTAACTTAATAGGATCTTCAAGTTTTTTTGTGATATTACGCAGAATGAAAAATGTTTAAGGGATATATATAGATATATACAGTAAAGCGCAGAGTACTGCGAACATAGGACGATCCTAGACGATTTTGGATGTACCTAAAAACGCCGCACGCATTGCTAATCGATCAATAATTTTCCAGCGAACAATTCAATACGTTTATCCTGAAATAGTTCTTTAGTATCGAACGCCTGACAGCAATATATATATATATATATATATATATATATATATATATATATATATATATACATATCCCAGTTGCTTTAGTATTAGCTTCAGAAAAACAACAAAAGGGAACAAGAGAAAAACCGTTATATATATATATATATATATATATATATATATATATATATATATATATATATATATATATATATATATATATATATATAATACAACAATATATATATATATATATATATATATATATATATATATATATATATATATATATATATATATATATATATATATATATATATATATATATGCTATATAGTATATATATATATATATAATGCTTTAGTATTATCCACAAAATTGTCCAAAAACCTTTTTATAATATATATATATATATATATATATATATATATATATATATATATATATATATATATATATATATATATATATATATATATATATATATATATATATATATATATATATATATATATATATATATATATATATATATATATTAAAAAGCAATTTTAAGCAATTTTTACACCCTTTAGAACTGCGGAAAGTAAAAATAATTGATTATCTTGTTTTCGAGTTTGGAAGTAAAATAATATTTATTTACTGAAGACCTATGTACATTACCTTTACTTGTAAAACATCAAGTTTTAAATAAAAAAAAAACATAATGATTTTTCTTCCAGGATAAAAAATTTGCGAAGTTATGAAATTTAAACTGAAACAATTAGGTTACATGTACGGAGTGTCATGCCATAAACGTACAACCTCCCATTTTTTTTTATTTTTGATTTTCTATTGTACAATATAAATATAAAATATAATACAATATAAACAAAAATATTACTTTGTAGTGTTAATTTTGTAGTTTTCTTATTTGAAATCAGATTTTTATAACCTCTTACCAAACAAGGTATAAAAGGTATGATTTTTTAAATGGAACATCCTACCCATCGCATCCATTACCAAAAAAATCTTTGAAAAAGCTTTAAAAAAATATACCATTTATAACGTCTATCTTTCATAGTTTGGCAAATGTGGGCATCCAAATCCAAAACATTATTTTTTATTTATATTTTATCCACAGCCGAAAGCTTCCAATAAAAATTAAAAAAATATTGTCTGGATATGGATTTCCGAAAGTATTAATGATACATATCGGATGTGGTGCTTTTTTGAAGCTCTTTAAAAGATCTTTTTGATGGTAATATAATCAAAAACCAAAAAAATCTGATGGGTAGAACTACTAACGTTGGTTGCTTTAAAATTACAAAGCCCCCAAACTAATATGTAACTCCGGGTCCAGCCATGACGGTTACACCGTGTTTTATTATCGTTTAAATGGTCACACCGATAAAGGCCATCTACGCCCAAAAAAAATCTACCCTTGTGTTATTATAAGGGAAAATTGTGAGGAAGAAGTTATTTGTATAACGTTTGTGTTAGCACCACGAAGTCGCCCCAAAGATACAGAAAAAGCATTATTTTGACCTTTGAAAATTATTGAAAATGCTAAAAGAAAATGGATACCTCATCTAAACACCCGATACTTACGATACCGAGGGTCTAAGTTTTATACAAACCATCGTTAACATAAAAAAATCCTGCTTAACTGCAGCAATAAAAATAACGATTTACAAGCAAAAGAATATATCTTATAATATCCATTTTAAGTTTATGAGCCACTAAAAACTAATAATTAAACAACTTTCTCGTAATTTCCTTGCGTATTTCTTAATGATAAGTGTAGACTCATCATCCAAAGTGTTTAAGTAAAGTAATTTTACAGTAAATTACTCCATAAAAACACTTAACTTAAAGTATATACTTAGGGATCGACCCACTTTGGCAGATATTGGAAATAATTTAACGCAAGCTGTTAGTCTAATATCATCGTATTACAATGCACGCCCCTTGATAAATGGATCTCTACAGGGCCATGCCAGAACAGCTCAACATTTTCTGACATCATGACGTCACAGGATTCTGAACATCGATAAGACATTGGCGTTGCAATTTAGTTTTTGTAGACGATTAATTTTAGCTCTATTATATTCTGATTATAAATTAATTAATATCATGGTAACAATGTTGAATTTTCTTTAATTCGGCATATTTAAAACCAACTATTAAATAATGAAAAACTTATAAGTTGTATTTCTTTTATTAACTATTTAACATATATATATATATATATATATATATATATATATATATATATATATATATATATATAATATATATATATATATATATATATATATATATATATATATATATATATATATATATATATATATATATATATATATATATATATATATATATATATATATATATATATATATATATATATATATATATATATATAATATATATATATATATATATATATATATATATATATATATTTTGTTACTAAAAGTTTTTTTTCTGTGGTATTTCTTTTACTAATATATATATATATATATATATATATATATATATATATATATATATATATATATATATATATATATATATATATATATATATATATATATATATATATATATATATATATATATATATATATATATATATATATATATATATATATATATATATATATATATATATATATATATATATATATATATATATATATATATATATATATATAAATAGTTAATAAATGTGTTAAATAGTTAATAAAATACCACAAAATTTTGAGACATAATGTAACTTATAAGTTTTTGAACTAACGAAATAAAAGCAGAATACAAGAAAAACACAATTACTAAAAGAATTGAGAATTGGACTAACAAGCCATTTCATGGAAAGTACCTAAGAGACATAGGAGGATACAAAAAAGACGTAAGACTGGGTGAACGCGGGCTCTATAAAGAAAACATGAATTAACCATATTTGCTGCCCAAGAACAAGCTCTATCAACCAACGTAAAAAAATCACGCATACAAAAAACCTTCACTGATGCAAAATGTAGACTATGCAAGAATAAACATGATACTCCACTGGCACCTGTAAAATCTACAACCAAAACGGGAAAAAGAACTGGTACAATCATGTACCAAACAAAGTTACAGAGAGCTATGGAACAAAAATTCTTTGGGATTTTCGAATCCAAGCGGACAAAACAGTGGAGCACAATACTCCTGACATTGTGGTCATCACCGAAGAAAAAATCGAAATTATCGACGTGACAATACCTGGAGATGCTAGAATTACAGAAATAGAAAGGAAAAAAGTCGGAAAATATCAAGAATTTGGTCGTGAAATGTGCCGTTTATACATACGCCTTTACCGAGTTACACCCATAGTGGTGGGAGCTTTGGGAGCCATAACACCCAACCTGGAAAAACATCTTGAATCCAAAAAATCAAATAATTTGGCAGTGCACATCTACAAAAAACTGCAGTGTTTGGGACAGCACAAATAATATCAAAATACCTTCAAAATTCTTAACCCTGTGGATAGGGGTCGCATTTCGAAGAAGAGATGCGACCTTTGTTGCGTCGTGCCATCGAAGACAACGCCAATACTCTTTTCGTACTACGACATACAGTGCATTTAGTTCAATGTCGCATGCTTAGAATTACTGCACAATTAATGTTATAATAAATTAATATAAATATTTTCAAAATTTTAATAGGACAAGTTCAAAAATAATCTTTAAAAACCTACAAGGCAAGATTGGGCTGATGAATTTAACCATTTTTTACTAAACTGAAACTGCAGAGGCTTGCCAAATATTATTAAAATAAGTCTTTGGAAGTAGGGAGATCTGATTTATCCTAAAATTTAAGCAGAAGCCGGCTGTCTAAAGGGATTTTGCTCACGTGGGCTGGCTGTATATCAGGGTACTGCGCATAAGTAAAAAAAATGACAGCTGTCACCTGTTAAATTTCATATGTCAACTGTCCATTAATTAATTACCGTTTTATGTCACTTAGTTAATTTTGTAAACATCAAGTTTTATTAGGTAATGATCAAAATAATTAAACTAGTGCAATACTTTAAAAGCTATTACTAAACAGCTTAAAAATTAAGCCTTAATTGAACCGACCGCATGCGGTGATGCATTTCTTATACATGGTTAAATACAAAACTCTGATATATATTTCCTCTCCGTGATATTTATTTAACATGGTATTATAAAGTTTAGTGCCTTATTTTATTTTAATCTCTAAAACGATATATTTGCAAGTATTTAAGTTTAAACTTGCCAAATAAAATTTTGGCACCGAAAGCAGGTTTCAGTGTAAAATAAAACAATTTACTCTCTGACGGGAAGATAGAAAGTGCAGCGTAAAGTAGTTGGAAACAAATCTTCCAAAGCACAGCTAAGAAATAATTTAGTTACCCAAATATCTACTTAGGTTAATTGTAGCAATTATTAAGGAGGTGTTGTATAGGATACTTAATCTGTTTTCGTGCCAAGCTATTTAGAGTTTATTTGATTAAATTACAGTGCACAATAGACCGAATTTGGAAAATACTGTTTAAAATATAATTACATTGCATTGTTATAAGTATGCGTATTTAAATAATGTTTTCATTTTAATTTGTGGAGGGTAATATAAAGATAAATTATGTTGTTTTTTTAAACTTTTCTAATAGATTTAAAGCGCGATGCTAAATATTTGTGCGATTTGGAGTTGATAGAAATTTGGACTGGAGGGTCAAAGTTTGCAATTTTTTCAAAATCACAAACTTTGAAACGCAACATTACCGATTATTGAAGGCAAATATTTTTTTTGCATGACTCGCTGGAAAAGCACACATAAACGGAAAAAATGAGCTATAGCGAGAGTAGATCGGTTAAATAATTAATTTTTGGCGGCCTTTTCAAAATGGCCATTTTACTATTTTTTTATTATTTTTTTTTAACTACGTTCTAAATAAAAGTAAAATGTGTAGGGGAACAAAATATTTTTTTATACATACTAGAGGATGTAATAAATAAAACCTACTATAAATAATTCAATTCCGGCTAAAAGTTTTTGAGAATCAAATTTTCGAAAATAGGCTGAAAATAGTGGATTTTAGGCCTTTAAATAGTCATTCCTCGTGACCTATGGCACTTAGAGGACTTAAATTTGGTTTTTGGAAATCTCTTATAATGTACCTCAAGATTCCCGAGTTTAAGCAAAATCGATTGACCCCTCTCCCGAAAAATTAATCGAAATGTAATGGAATTGCTCATATATATATATATATATATATATATATATATATATATATATATATATATATATATATATATATATATATATATATATATATATATATATATATATATATATATATATATATATATATATATATATATATATATATATATATATATATATATATATATATATATATTATATATATATATATATTTTACAAATGTGTAAATGTGTAAAAAACTCGTTAAAATTAGCAACTTTTTTAAATAACACTTTTTAAAAAACCTAAAAATAACAAAGCTACATAAATTTATTTGAAAGTGTGGCTAGTGCGGGCCTGAACGTAAATAGATATTTTATTTCTTATTTACGCTTGTTTTTTGTGTTGTTTATCACGCCGTGAGTCAGTCGTATTGCTCTTTTTGGACGACGCGAGGATAATTTTAATTTTAAATCATTGTTAAATCGCGACAATGGCACAATCTAAAAACAATAAATACGTGGATATGTTCTTATTTGTGGAAAGTGTCGTTAATCTGCAAACGTTGCTTTGAGATTGAACGCGCGACGCGACGGTTTTTCTTGTGGGCTTATTCTGGACCCAAGTACTAGGGTCATTGCAAGTCAGGTCGGTTTAAGTAAAAGAAAAGTGTGGAAAACATTACGGGAAATCACGTTTATCGTGTCCAAGCATCACAGCCCAGGGATATATATATATATATATATATATATATATATATATATATATATATATATATATATATATATATATATATATATATATATATATATATATATATATATATATATATATATATATATATATATATATATATATATATATATATATATATATATATATATATATATATATATATATATATATATATATATATATATATATATATATATATATATATATATATATATATATATATATATGTATATTTAAACGTGGTTTTTTGAGTTCTGCTCTATTCTTTATGACAAGTTTTGAAGTTGTTAAAAATAAGTGTACTTTATTCCTGGACAAAAATCATACTTTTTGACGAACCTTGTATACACCCGGAAAAATGTAATATCTAAATAGTTGCATTTTTGGTATAAGACCATGCAGAACTTTTAACGAAGACTTTTTTTGTAAAATTAATGAAAACAGGTTTTCCGTATGGTTCCAACTTACTGCGACATAGTTCAAAAGGACAACTTTTTAAAATATACCAATAGCAACCGGAAAGTAAAAAATATATCTAGAACACTTAATTTTAACTAGCAACGCATTCCATCATATTTCAAGTATTTTCAAGTACATAATGTATTTATTTTGAAAACACACAGCATCGATGCGATAAATTGAAATTGTCCTTGCAATAAATTGATGTTAGAAGGAATTGTCTTGGCGATGAGTTATGACTGCAATAAGTTCCTTTCCCGGATCAAGTGTAGCATAATTAATTTACCGTAATAAATTGACACAATACCGTTTATTTTTATGATTAAACCATATATTCAATGTTACGACTTGGTTCATTTATTCAGTGAAATATGTATTTAATTGCTTTTAATATATTGCGTCTTTAATTACCTCTAAAAGTTAAAATTTGCCTCAAAGAGGTAAAATTAAAACAAACGATATGAAGTTAATATATCAATTTTATTTCCCCAATTTTTGTTATAAAGGGTATTCTAAAAATGCGTTAAAAGTTAAAGGGTAATTTATTCTAGAAAGTAAAATAAAAGTAGTCACTAATTTCTTCTTCTTCTTCTTTCCTGAGAGCCGTCTTGATTCACTACCGGAGACAGCGCAGCCTCTTGGGCTTTTTGTGCCTAATCTTCCATTATCTTTTATACCAATCCTCCCATTAGTCTTGTTCCTTCTACAAGTCTGTATAAGCCCAAAACTGGTTGGTTGATATATTCCTGTGGGCTCATTTTCGGTTGCCCAAATAATGCCTGTCTTTTGTGCTTCAACGCTTTACATTCTCACAGTATATGGTAGGCTGTTTTTCCCCCTCGTCGCACATTCTGCAACTTGGGTCCCCATTATATGAGCCTTGTCTTGTGTAGGTGTCCTTTTAGGTTATCGTGCCCTGTTAGCAACCCTTCTGTTATGCGAAGTCTTTTTCTGCTTTGTCTAAGTAGTTCTTCCTTCGTTCTTTTGGATGGGCCCCTTATGAAGCTTTTTCCATGTCTTATTCTACCGAGGTTTCCCCGTATTCTTCGTGTTTGTTTCGGATCCATTCCCTGCTTTGCCCTCGTACTGTGGTTTTAGTCACTCCAACGGCAGGTTTTGGTTTAAAATATGGTGTGGATGATTCATGTCTCACTAGCTCACCCGCTTTTTCGTTGCCTTCTGTTCTCGAATGTCCTGGTACCGACAGGAGCGTTACCTTGTTGCGTTCTCCCCTTTTTGGCATTTGCATGTCAGCCTGGACGTTACCTTGGGGTTTGCTAGTGCCCCCAGTGACGCCTACTGTCTGTTATTATGCAGATCCGCTTGTTTTTATAAGCCCTCCTATTATTTTCTTTTGCACAGTGTAGTAAAGCATATATTTCTGTTTGAAATACAGAACTGAGTGTTCCTAGTGGAATGGAGAATTATGAATTTCTTATATCACTGTACACGCCCGCTCCAGTTCCCTGCTAGGTTTTGTAACCATCTGTATACCAGATGATGTCTCCAACCGTGCCAGGGAGATCGCGTTGCTGCCACTTACTTCGATATTGGATTTTGTTAAATGAGTATTGGGGAATCATTTAGTCTAGTCACTTTTTTGATAAAATGTCAAAATATCTTTGCTTTTAAGAAAATAATAAATAAAATATTTTTCAACAAGGTTCAAAATACTGGACTTTTAGTTATCAATGACCTATTTTTAATAGTGTTTTGTAACACCTCGCAAAAAACATACATCGTCTGTTTATACCTTTTTATTAGGGATGCGACATCGAAGCCAAACATCGATGTTAAACATCGATGGCAACATCGAAATCTGACCATCGATGGTAACGATATATCGAACATACAACATCGATGTTTTTCTAACATCGATGGTACGATGTGATGGTTCGTTCATGGTCTATTAGCATTATTAGCATCCATAGCGTCTCGTCGCCAACTTCAAAGGCGCCACCAAAAGAGCCGCGACAATATGATCTTTAAGCGGAGTGCGGCTCGGCTCGGAATTAAGAAAGATGCAGTTTCACGGATGGCTACTTATTTTTGTCTAATAAATAATAATATTGAATTATATTAATTAATTACATAATATAATTGAATAATATTAATTATATTAATTTTGTCTAATAATATTAATTCTAATAATAAAGGTCTTAGTTTTTATACAAAATTGCAGGTAGTATGTATAAATAAAGTGCGAGATTCAGTTCGCTTAAAGCAGTTTTAAACGTATATTTAAAATTTGTGTCCTTTTTTTACAAGACTTCTTAAATAACATTTAATTATTATTTATTTATAAATAAATTGGCAAAACCTTTATGTCTTTACCAAACTTTAGATAACAAAGAAAGACACATCATAAAAATTTTTAGTATATCCTTAAGATTATTTATTTTTAAAACATTGTTATTTTTTTACCTTTGCAAAAAATATCGATGTTAGAAGGCAACATCGATGTTATCATCGATGTTTTCGATACCTGATCATCGATGGCAAAACATCGATCATCGATCAACCAACCATCGATGTTTTTAGACCATCGATGAACATCGCGCATCCCTACTTTTTATTAATAATCAGGTTAACAATAGAACGTAAATATGGTAACTATTTAGTTCTCACTGTCTTTAAATGAACAGTACAGCGTTTAAATCTAAACTGAACTTTGCAAAAGTTTCTGTTGCCTTTTATAAAATGCAGAAAAAGAAAACAAAAAATCAGGCATTCCCCTAAAGAGCTCTTTTAATACAGAATGCAAAAAGTGCAAAATGGATGACTCTAGAGCTTACTGGAATAAGAAAAAACTAAGGGTATATATTTAAATAAATTAGTGAGCAATTCTATAAACTAAACACATATCTGTAAGTGGTCGTTCATTAATCACGAGAGGCTCGAAAGGAGGGAAGGGGGTTCGACAAAAATCACGAAATATCACAAGGATGGAGGGGGTAAACAATTGACAGGCGGCGTGTGAGCTCGACTTGGCGTTGCCAGGCAACGATTCCCTCCCCCGCCGCGACAACCTCCCGGCTTGACTTGCCAGTAGCCAGTTATTCTGTAATTTTGGCGCTAAATACATGCGTTAGCCGTTGCCACGAATGTTTTTCCTTAAAACAATGGATTATACTTACCTGTAATTAAAAAAAAGTATTCTAAAATTTTTATACTTTGTCCTAAAAAAACACGTGCTTTCGGGTAAGGGAGGGGGTCGATTAGTCTTAAACCTCACCACGTATAACGAGGGGGAAGTGGGGGGTTAAAAATGCTAAAAAAACATCACGTAATTAATGGACGACCCTTAAAGTCAGTAACAATATCAATTACCACACCCAAACGAAAGAAAATTCCACATTTTTAAAATAATTCTCAATTATTTCTGTAACATCGCACCAACAAATAAACGATATCGGAGAAAAAATCTTAATTTTTATTTTTTATTTTTAATTTTAAAACCAGAAAAAAGCAACACGTGTTTAAATATTTTGGGCAAAATGATTTGTGAACACCGTAAGAAAATATATTTTTCGTTACCTGCTGACTTTTAAAGGTATAATTTCAAAAAATAAATATTTTCTCAGTTACATCTTTCTCTTATATAAAAGGCCTAAAATCCAAAAAGTATAGAAGAGGAAAGAGTAACAATTAACGTATGAAATGACCCGTTAAATTTTTCTAGAGTTGTTTAGAAACACGAGTATGCTTAAAATTATGGGTTTATATTTATTCGTAGGGATAGTCTGTTTCAAAGTATATCGCTATGGCTTTTGACGGACAATACCCCAATAAACCTTTAACAATTTTATTAACTATTGTGATTGGGTATACCCATTATTTCATAATGGCAGGGGTGGGCCAGGTATTTCTTGAGTATTGACCATTAAGTATATAAATATTTCGGCTAATATTTTAGTGGCAGTGTTAAATAACCGTTTTTACTGTGCGTTTTAAAATAGTTGTTTTACGAAAATATAATCATGTCGTGTCGAAAGGTTGTGAAAAATGTGTATGAAACTTTAATCAGTAGAGGACTAATTAAACAAGAAGCTTTAATAAAAACCTGTCTACTTACAAAAACTCCAATATCATCGATAAAGGAATTTTATTATTAATGAAGAATTGAACAAAAGAAAAAAACGTAGTGATTTTTAATCCCACCGTATAGACAATAGTGATCAGGACCTAATAAGAAGAAAAATATATTGTCTTTATGAGGGCAGAGTTGGATAAACTGAAAAAAAAACTAGACGAAGACAAAACCAATATAAATATTAGCCGTGCCACCCTTCATAAAGTTATTAGTAAAATAGGATTTAAATACCGCAAAATAGATTTAATTAGCTTCAATAAATTAAAAGATGTACGTTAGAAAGCAAATTCATAATTTACCTTGATGAAACATGGTTCGATACACACGACACAGTATTCAAAGGATGGGTTGATTCCAGTCAAAACTGTCAGACAAAAGCACCTTTACAAGGAAAACGCATTACCATAATACCCGCTGGTTCAGAAGACGGATTTGTCCCAAACTACTTGTTGTTGTCTGCAAAAAATATTAAGGATTCTAGCTTGGATTATCATGAGGATACAAGTGCAGAACTTTTTAAAAACTGGTTTTAAAATTATCTTTTGAAAAATATTTCAAACAACAGTGTTATTGTCATGGATAACGCAAGCTACTACATGCGTCTGCTACACCAAGCACCAACTTCATCAAGTTCAAAAACTAAAATTCAGGAATATTTGTTAGAAAATTATATTTATTTTGAATTCAGTTACAAAAAGCGCAATTTTTGAAAATCTTAAATTCATATGCAATTAAAAAACAATATGTATGTGGTAATTTGCCTGAACAGGCTGTGCATACTGTCTTACGTCTTCCTCCGTATCACTGTATGTTTAACCCCATAGAGCATTTATGGAACCAAGTAAAATCAAAGATCAGAGCAGAAAATGTTACACCCACGTTATGTAGCAGTGTTATAAATTTAATAAAAAATGTAATTACTAACATACCATTTGAGAGCTGGAAAAATTCAGTACAGCACATTATAAAAATTGAGGAGTCTTACATGTCTATACAAAACAACATAAATCCTATTGTAATTAATCTCAATGATAACTTCGATAGTGAAACAGAATTAGATTTAGATATTTAGATAAAAAATGTAATTATGTATAGATAATATAGTTATAAATTAATTAAAACTTTGCATATATTTAATTTCTTAATGTAATTTTAAGATTGTACCTACCTAAATAAACAATAAATTATAAATCTTTATATTATTAGAGTCCGTCCCTAATGTTCTGTCCTTTAATACCTACTGATCCGAAGTTTTATTGTTGTCGGCAGGTATAATCCATAAATGAAGGCAAAAGCTAACACAGTATACTTTAAGACAAACTATAAAGCAATATGCAGTACACACTTCCAATATAATAATTTTGTGTGTGTTTCAATATTATCACGTCAATATCTTAGGGAATTTAACCTTTTTGGCGTTCAACTTAACATAAACCTTCTTATCGGAATTTTGTGTCACGCGCATTGTCTATTTTTAACTTTGGAGTGATAGTACGCGTGATGTGAAATCCCAAACGCTTGATTCAAATTATGTCACTTCTCGAATTAGGAATTGTTCTATCTATCTATCTATCTATCTATTGTAGCATGGTGAGTTCCCTCGCTGGGGCCCTGAGCACTAAGGCCTAAACCCATTATGCTCTACACCAACCCTTAAGCATACACAGGTTCCGTCACCCTGTACTGTCCCTTACGTATGCATTCTTTTTACACTAATATGGTGCTGTCGTTTTGCTTACTAGAGCCCCAATTTCCTCACTAGTGATGCGAGTCCCGTTAGTGGTAGGAATCTTATATCATTTAGGTCCAGCCATGCCGTACCTAGACATTTCCCCCTGATGTGCCCTAGTGCTGGGAAATCTCTAAGTACATGTATGGCGTCCTCTCTTCCCTCTCCACACCATCTACATGTACTTGTCTCGCTTTTTCCTATCTTGTTGAAATAGTGTCTGTTTTTACAATGACCTGTCAGTATGCCTGTCAGGTTTCTCATTTGCACCCTATTGAAGTCCTTTTTATGTTCATCGGTCGGTCCTTCCATAGTTCTTCCCCCAATAATAGCCTTTTTGATTGTCTGGCTTTTGTCTTTTTCCAATTCTCCTCAGAACCGTTTCTCTATCTATGTTGCTATCTCTGTCATATCCGTGTTGTAAGATCTCCACGGTATATTCAGGTCCATTGTCCTCAGCTCCCAAATTGGAGAGTTTGTCAGCCTTTTTCATTCCCCGGGATCCTTTTGTGTCCAGGGACCCATTGCAGGGTGACTCTGGCGGTTTTCGTTAGTTTATTAATTGCTTCCCGGCATCTATTTGTAAGTTCTGATCTGTGCACTGTATTTGTTAGCGCCCCGATCGCTGCCTTACTGTCAGTACATATAGTTATTTTTTCCCTATTGCCATAACTTCCGCCAGAAATACGGTTGCACATTTGTCCATTGTTCCATACAACTTGTAGTTCGTCCTTTCTACATAGAAACCGAAGCCTGTGCGGCCTCCTTTCCTCGAGCCATCTGTGTATATAACTGTTCCTTCGCTTGGTGTCCCACAGCGTTTGTGAGCCCAGTCATCTGCCGTTACCATGTCCACCTTGTGCATGAGGTCTGCGGATTACTGGGGGAAGCCGGTCCTGCTTCATCGAAAGAGCCACAGTTCTCACTTGGCCCATGATGTCACAGTGCCCCCCCTGGTCCTCCACCGTCCTCCACACTCCAGTCTTAGTGCCTCTGCCCTTGCTGAGGCCTTGATCATTATATGGAGAGCTACATAGAAACCGAAGCCTGTGCGGCCTCCTTTCCTCGAGCCATCTGTGTATATAACTGTTCCTTCGCTTGGTGTCCCACAGCGTTTGTGAGCCCAGTCATCTGCCGTTACCATGTCCACCTTGTGCATGAGGTCTAAGTGGATTACTGGGGGGAAGCTATCCTGCTTCATCGAAAGAGCCACAGTTCTCACTTGGCCCATGATGTCACAGTGCCCCCCCTGGTCCTCCACCGTCCTCCACACTCCAGTCTTAGTGCCTCTGCCCTTGCTGAGGCCTTGATCATTATATGGAGAGGTTGGAGCCCCGTAATAATCTCCAGCGATTCCGTCGGAGTAGTGGATGCTGCCCCAGTTATTTCTCTCATCGCCATTCTTTGTATGTGTTTCAGCATTTTCTGTGCCGTCTTAAGTTCCGTGCGTTGCCACCAAATCACGGAGGCATACAGTATCCGTGGCCTGATGACTGCTTCGTATATCCACTTCATGACCTTAGGAGAAAGTCCCCAGTCCCGTCCTACGACTCTTCTGCAGAGCCATAGCGATCCTGTGGCCTTCTTCGCTACTATTTCAAGATGTTACTCTCTCCCCCTCTTTACTCTTTGACAAAATTACAATTTATAGAAAATTAGTTCTATAGGTCATACTAATGATTTTATGTAATTAATTAATAAGCGCCGATGACAAGGTCTTTTGTAGTTTCTACTTTAGTTCCTCGCTTAAATGGAGTTTTTCATTTGACTGCGACAAATATTTTAAATAAACAAAAAAGTATCCGTCATATATATTCTGGCCATTACGCAATGCGACGGGCGTAATTTAAATGAAAAAAACGTGTTAGCGAAGGAGTCATAAAGGCCACTGTCGTTAGCAAAAAGTTGCCCATATTCTTTTTATTAGGACCTATAAAATGGTCAATTAATCTTCCGAAACTCGAATTATATCGATTTTGGTTTTCATTCACCCTTTCATTTACGAAAATATTTAACTTCTCGAGACTTTTCATTTCTAAATTACAAATTCTTTGAAGGAATTAATAAAAGAAATTAAAAATTTTAAATTCCTTGCAAAAAATCCACGATATTTTTATTAAAGCTAAAGTTTTCCATAAAACACTTTTTTTTTCATTTTTGTCACAGTTTCATAGCTCCACAATTTTTTAATTTTTAGATTTGCCAACAGAAACCTGTTTTAGGCGTAAGCACTTGAAATTATCAGTTTCGTGAGGAAATTCGTACCACACAAGGGCAAACGGTGTTCACTAGTGGTCACCCATTCAGTTATTGACCGTGCAGAGCGTTGCTTAAGGTATGTTTCCTTCCACGCGGCGGTCGCATGCGACTGCCGCAATGCGACTAACGCATGCGGCCGCCGTTTAATCAGGTGGTTTCTTAGGACCGCGGCTCAAACTCGCGATAGCAAAATTATTAGTGAAAGGGAATAACGAAGAGTCGTATGGATGATCTAGCAATATATTTATTATTAGAAGAAAAAGAGGATGACGAAATACTATTACAATTAGCCAATCTGAAACATAGCAAATGCCTCTATAAATCCAATATTTCAGCAAAGACGCGATGAGGGTTGTTATACTACATTAATAAATCGACATCTGCAACAGGATGAAGTAAAATTTAGAAAATATTTTAGACTGAATAAAGCAGAGTTTAGTTTTATCCTTGACTTATCAAAAAAGACGATATAAAGTCCGACCCAGACAACAGAGTTGAATATCCAAATAACCCCAGACGCAAAATTAGCCATTGTATTAAGGTAAATCTGTACAGGGTGTACCAAATTGAGTCTTATCATTAGGATTCGGAAACTTGAAGAGATACGAGGTCGGTTAAATGGCAAAGTTGCGCAATATGATGCTAATCAAAATGCCACCTTAAAACTTTACAATTTTTGAATACTTACTTTGGAAAACCGATTATTCGCAATTTCGTTTTTATTTTTTATGACTTTATTTGAATCGATGTAACAAAATAACTTTTACATTTCCATTGCTACGTTTTCTGTTCTACAAGATAGTGTTATTAGATTTATGCACCGACGTTTCGTCTTTGAGCTGTCATCATCAAACTGTTTTTTTTTTAATAATGGCCCTGGATTTTAATATGTATTTTAGAGCTATTAAGTTCCCAAACCAATAATGTTTTGCACTTATTCGAAAAATTTATATTAATGGCAAATTTTCATAACAAGCCATATGTTAGAGAGAGTCAGACAATATATTTTTGGCAGGATCTTGGGAAAACATTAAACTTATTTTTTTTGAATAAGTGCGAAGCATCATTAGATTTGGGATCTTAAAAGCTCTTAAAATGCGTACTAGAAAATCCAGGATCTCATTTAAAAAAATAAAGTTTCAATTTTTAACAATTAAAAAAAACACCGGACATTTCACACAAAACAACACAAACAAAATATCAGTCGCAGACACGACTGCGACTACACTGCTTTTTCAGCAGTCCAGTCGCATCAATCGCAGTCGTTGACAGTGGACGCATACGTCGGCCGCTTGGAAGAAACCAGGCACATTTAAAAACATGAGTAGGAGTGCTTTACCGCTAACGTAGCGCGTTAGACGCATGCGGCGGCCGCGTGGAAGGAAACATACCTTTAAATTTACTCACGAGGAGCTGTGTTTCAGCGCGGCGAGGAAATATGATTAAACAGTGAATAAAATGTTGCATCTTGAACTCATCAACACGATATATTACAGAGTTTGTTATGTTTAAGTTTTTTTTTGTGTTTTAGGTTTCATTTTTAGGTATTTTTAATAAAAGGTTGATTCAAATGTTATTTCTGATATTATTGTATTACATTTTTTTTTATCTTGGGACAGTCCACGAAGGCTGATGCCTAAGTACTAACGTACCTTGGGTGTGGTAAGAGGAAGTTTGTTCACA
This sequence comes from Listronotus oregonensis, assembly GCA_019359885.1. Taxonomy (NCBI): domain Eukaryota; kingdom Metazoa; phylum Arthropoda; class Insecta; order Coleoptera; family Curculionidae; genus Listronotus; species Listronotus oregonensis. Next base: position 295,784 of record JAHBCN010000057.1, read on the forward strand.
CGGGACCTAAATATTTGGTGATTGGGAGGAGAAGGAAAAACTTTTGCGGGCAGCAGGTTCCATAGTCTTGACACTCTAGGGATGAAGTAACGAAGAAAGCGGGAAGTTCGGGGCCTCTCTAACTGAACTGTAAAAGGATGCATGCATTTCTTATCATTGGTAATGAATTACGAAGGCGTAGAAGGGCCACATTGATTTTTATTTTTATTTTCAGTACAAATGCCGACATAGATCTCTAAGTCGGAATTTCGAGATATAAGTCGGAATTCCGAGATCTAAGTCGGAATTCCGAAATCTAAGTCGAAATTCCAAGATCCAAGTCGGAATTTCTAAATATAAGTTAGAACTCCGAGATCTAAGTCGAAATTTCGAGATATAAGTCGGAATGCCGATATTTAAGTCGAAATTCCGAGATCTAAGTCGGAATTCCTAGATCTAAGTCGGAATTCCAAAATATAAGTTAGAACTTCGACATCTAAGTCGAAATTCCGAGATATAAGGCGAAATTCCGAGATATAAGTCGGAATTCCGAGATATAAGTCAAAATTCCGAGATCTAAGTCGAAATTCCGAAATTTAAGTCGAAAATTCTAGATCTAAGTCGGAATTCCAAAATAGAAGTTAATACTTTAAGATCTAAGTTGAAATTCCGAAATATAAGTTGGAATTCCAAGATTAAAGTCGGAATTCCGATATCTAAGTCGAAATTCCGAGATCTTAAGTCCGATGTTTCTTCAATAGAAAAAAAAGAAAATTTTGGATAAATGGATGTTGAACCCCGGGAATTGATCCTGCATGTCCAAATTTCAAAATTGCAAAAAAAGCTTTAGAATTTGAATAAACAGGGTGTGTCATAACCCTATGTATTTAAAAGTCACACCTGATAACGTAAAATGTCTTTCCAAAAAGAAATGGCCTGTGGAATTTAATATCTAATGATTGTAACAGGATCGCAGTGGTCAAATTTGTAAAATTACTCCAATTTTAAGCTATAAGGATTAAAATGTCAACACCTTTTCCCAAATGTTTTTGTTGTTACCTTGTTAGAGCGTTAATCTCACGCAAACATTTTATGGTTTTATTATATTCGCAAATTCCAACGTAATTTTGCTACCTTAAACATTATTGCTTTTGTAATTATAACATATGTTGTTTGTTTATGTAGGAGTTATCTGTTTTTCTCATTTTTTATGCCCATTTCAGTAGACATGACTTTTAAATAATTTGTTTAGTTTTTCTATTACAACCTACCAGCGACATTTTAACCTAATTAAATTGATAATATTTTTTTATATGTCCTCGTACATTATTTAAATGGTCCCAACATGTTATTCCTTATTCTGTCATTTTGCCTGTTTTAAAACATCCTCATTAGCCTTTGGTATCAAGTTTGCAATCGTTGTCGGCAAAAATATTCCTTGAAGCAAAATGTTCCAGTGGTACAGCTGAAAGAACAAAGGAAGCCGTTATTTTATCCGTCATATCTTTTCCATTGTTTGTCTAATCTTTTTACCTTTTGCTCTTTTGTTTTTCAAGCGACATCAAAGTAACTACAAAAAATATTGCAATCCCCATTTTTCTCTCTGGATAATTAAGAACATACGATAATAAAGTAATCCAATAAAAATAATGTTCTTAGAGGTTTTAAAGTTATAAGTTAATAATTAATAAAACTTTAGTTGTATTATTATTTTTTCTATACGGTGATTATCCTGTATAATACTTCATTTTAACTTTGCATTGAACCTATAAGAACTAAATAGGCACACGATTTAAGCGTATTTTCTTTCCTATCACAACTTCGTTATCGTTCCACATAAACGTATAACATTTGGTATGTAAATTCACATAAGTATTCTAATTACCTATAAAAAAATTTAAAAAGTCAAATGTCAAATGGTTTTTATGATATTTGATTTTGAAAATCGCTCATTCTACTACTGACTGACTGACTTACTCACTCACTTATTAATTCCTTCATTCATTGACTAATCAAAATTATTCCAAGCGGAAATCGCAGCAATAATGCATTGTGCCGTGCTAATTAAAGAAAAAGGGAGTAAAGGAAAAAACATCGTCATTTACTCAGACAGCCAAGCGGCCCTGAAGGCCATCAGTTCTCCAAAAGTTAATTCCAAACTAGTAGGGGACTGTATACAGGCCCTGGATAAAGTCGGCTTGGCAAACGAACTTACGGAAGTCTGGGTACCAGGCGACGAGGGCCACCCAGGTAACGAAGAGGCCGACGACCTAGCCAAAAGAGGATCAGCCATGGAAATGATAGGCCCTGAGCCATTCTGTGGAATCTCGGCAGGCCTCCTTAAAGCATCTATCAAAAGCTGGGTAGACAGAGAGATTCAAAGCTGGTGGCTACAAACACCAGGACAGCGACAGGCAAAGCAGTTCATTAAGACCTGCTAGGCCAAGTTTACCTCGGACCTACTGAGCCACAGTCGTAAAGTCGTAAGGATAACGGTAGGTCAACTAACAGGACATTGCAAACTCAACAAGCACCTGGAAAGAATAGGCCTGGTGGAGGATAGCCTGTGTAGGTTCTGCCAGGAGGCTGAAGAAACAGCCGTACATGTGTGGTGCCACTGTGAAGCACTATGTAGGCTTAGGTTTACTAGGCCTGTTCAGGAAAAGCCAAAACCGGCAAGATATATAAAGTGGCCAGTGTCAAGATTCTGGAGTCTAGTTAAGAAGACGGGCCTGGACAAGGTACTCTAAAGAACGATAGGAGAAACCACAATAAATCTGGCAAGGCTGCAGTGGTGGAGGTCATTTTTGCCATCTCCGCTCAAATAATCTAATCCAATCAAAATTATGGTTACTTCCCGAGGTAGTAGAAACTTGAAATTTAGTATGTAAGCAGATTTCAGTACACTAGTAAATAAGTACATTCTCTTATAATTTAAAATGCAGGCAGGATTTTATTCCATTAAATAAACTTAGAAAAAAGAGATCATAGCAAAAATACTTCCGTAAAATAGCGGACAAGTTCCTATCCAAAGATCTCGGTGTCTTAAAGTACTAAGAGCTAAAATTTGACAAAGTTGTTTTTTGACTTAGCATGTTTTTTACTGATCTGTCTGTTTAATGAAAAAACTGTCTGTAAAAATTAAATTATTTTATACAGACAGATTAGTAAAAAATTGGGTCATTTAGTACATCTCAGTATTTTAAGAGGCAAATATTTTTGGATAGCAATTTAGCTCTTATTTAATGTAAGCCTTTTAATTTATTTTAAATGTTTTCTTAATATTAATACAATAAATAATTGAAAGGAGTATCTTATAGCAAAAAAGCATTAAAAAACCGTACAAGTTACTGCAGATTTAGTAGGTAAAAGGTTGGTTTATGTGAATGTAATAATTTACTTCCGCCCAACCCTGTATATGTGACAGTTTATTTTTCTTCTTCTTCTTCTTTTTCTTTTTATTTTTCTTCTTCCTCTTCTTTTTCTTTTCTGGGAGCCGTCTTGATTTACTATAGAAGGCAGCGCAGTCTCTTGGGCTTTTTGTGCCTAATACCCGCTTTTTTTTATACCTATCCTTCCATTAGTCTTGTTCCTTCTACAAGTCTGTACAACTCCGAGACTGGTTGGTTAATATATTCCTGTAGTCTCATTTTCTTTGGCCCAAATAATGCCTGTCTTTTGTGATTCAACGCTTCACATACGCACAGGATATGGTAGGATGTTTCTTCCCCCTCATCGCACATTCTGCAACTTGGGTCCCCATTGTATGAGTCTACCTTGAGTAGGTGTCTTCTTAGGTTATCATGCCCTATTAGCAGCCCTACTGTTATGCGAAGTATTTTCCTACTTTGTCTGAGTAATTCTTCCTTTGTTTTTTTGGATGGGCTCCTTATAAAACCTTTTTATGTTTTATTCTACTGAGGTTCCCCCAATATTTCTCGTGTTTGTTTCGGATTCATTCCCTGGTTTGCCGGCTCTAAGGGTAGATTCTAGTCCAAAGTATGGTGTGGATGATCCCTGTCTCGCTAGCTCATCCCCCTTTTTGTTGCCTTCTATTCCCGAATGTCCTGGTACTCACAGGAGAGTTACCCTTTAACAGTTTAAAACCATTTATAGGTTTTCGTATAACTTTAAAATTTATTTGTGTCCTGTGTCACTTTTCTTCTTAATTTTTAGAAAATTCAGCAAAATCGCTTTCTATAAGCGAAGAACAGAAGTGTAGCAAAAAAATATAGCATATTTTTTAATCGCAAACTAGAAAAAGAAAAATAATTTTTGCTTTCTCGATGAGTTAAGTACCGGTATTGTGTAATAAAATATTTTTAAAAATGCTGCGTTAGTTACAAGATATTCCTAACGGTTTTAGTTGTATGTTCACCAATCTAACTTTAAACCAACTTAGCCAGAAATCTAGAAAAATTTCTGGCAGAAAATTTAAATAATTACCTTCTCCTGCATGAGAAAAGTTTTGTAATGATAATAAAATAGCCCGTTGAAATTTCTTTAGATTTTCACATTTAATAGGCTCTAAATGCGATAGGTATAGTAAGTTTAATAAAGAGGGTAAAGTTTCCTAACTTAAGACCCAATTATGTTTTGAGGTAAAAACTATGTTATAGTTATATATGTATATATATATATATATATATATATATATATATATATATATATATATATATATATATATATATATATATATATATATACTATATATATATATATATATATATATGGGTTACCCAGCGGACAGGTAACACCTGAGTCACTCATCATTTACAAAGATCTTTTTCTAACCAGGGTGAGTATATTTTTTATATTTCGCAAAGAAGTTCCGGGGCAACTTGCCATATTTTGGAAAATAAAATAGAAGCAGTATATTTTTATTGATCCGTTCTATAAAACAGTCATTTTCTACTGATTTTATTAGATTTGGTTATTATTATTTATTTTAAACCGTTAGTGAAAAAATACAGATATTTTTTAGTCGGTTATTATGCAATAAATGTTGGTATTATTGCTAATGAAAGTCAATGATAATGATCGTATATGGCAATAACAAAAAAAATTAAAAAAAGGAACAAAGACAATATGCTGTTCTTATTTTATTTTATAAAATACTGCGAGTTGCTTCAGAAGTTTTTTTCGAAATATGAAAAATTTAGTCACTGTCAACTGGTATCAACCAGGTCAAAACAATGTTAAAGGTATTATAAAATATTATCTGTTTTTTCAAAATCAAAGCACACTTTACTTTAATATGGTCCAAGCAGCATATGTTGCCATTTTAAAACCAAATGTTACAATGTGAGACACGGTTAAAAAATAATTCTAAGACGAATCTGGTACACCAAAAAATATAAAAATAAAATATTAATAGTAGGAATACTGGTAGGTTAGGCTCGCCAATAACCACTCCCGTTTAGATTAAAGGTCTGATAACTTTCCGTGATATTTTCCCTATCTCTTAAAGGTCCGATAACCCACCCCCGTTTCAGCTTGAAGGTTCGATAACTTTCCTTACGGCGGGGTTACTAATCAACAAACAACTAACCGTCCCCGTTTGCTTAAAGGTCCGATAATTACAAAGTTATTTCCCTATCTCTTAAGGGTTCGCACCCAGGCTACCATACCATCATGATCTTATATCACGCGTATTTGCTTAAATATTGATTTTTGTTTTTAATAAAAAAAAGTTCTTGGAGTCATTGTAGAATCGAACTCGAGACACTCGTGTTGCTGGGCAGACATGATACTATCAAGGAAATTTAAAGGTGTATGGAAGCCCAATACTGTAGAACAAAATTGTCCAGGCGTGCAGGGCAGCGGGAATAGGGGGGTTGGCCCCGCGGGGTTTGTACAATGAATAGTAGGTCAGAGCCGGACTTCCATAATTCTTTGTTTCTATCTATAAAGTTGACATCATCAAATGTTAAATTCAAGCATTCACTGTTTTTTTTTTATTTTTTGCACAAAATTGTTGTTTATTAAACAATACTACCATAGAATATTTAAAATTCTTGTGTAATATTGGATTTTATATCATCTTATATAATATGGAAAGAAGCCTTTCATTTAAAATGGTCGATATTTTTGTGAGGTTTGTATTTTTATCAAAAATCTTTGTAAAGAAATAAAAACAAGATTTTGTAAAATAAATTTCAAACATTGTATGATAGTTTCATGTACTTATCACCAATTTTGTGATAAAAGAAGGGCAAGATAGTGTAAATGAGTTTAATCTAATCCTAAGATTCTGGTTGTACATTAAAAAGTGAACATTTTTATAACTGCTTTTTAGGCATATACTTTTCACTAATAACAAACATTTATGAGACAGAATAACAGTAAGTTAAAATGTTTAGTAACCTTTAAGGTACCTGGGTATCCATTGTAACAGTATCGAATTGTAATATTATGTGTCTACAGTATGTCGAGCTTAAAAAGTTGATAATGTAAGTTTAAGAAACCAAAAATCTAATTTCTTTTTAAACAAATACAGAGAAAGCAAAAAGGAACTTTAGCATAAAATTGTACTTTCTTTCATTCAATTAGAGGGACCTGTATATATCAAAATTTGCCTGGTCTGCCCAGTAATTAATAATTTTGACCCTTTAAAAGAATGTACTAAATTATTATTATTTGAAATAAAAGTACCTAAATGTAAACCTTATTTCTTTTTAATAATCCACAGAAATACACAAACATTGTGGAAATCATCTAAAATATAGTTAAGATTGCCTTACTTTTCTTACTGCTATTTCCTATGAAATTTGATTATTTTATTATTCATAATTGATATATTATTATTTTTTCGGTTACCTAACCTTACGTCTCATAGGAAGCACCTAATTTAAATATAAGAAATACTGACCCAAAGTAAAAATGCCGGGTATGTTACCCTTGGATTTGCAAGACAAAACCATACAACCTCTAATCATTTTGTTACGATATTATAAATAAGAAACAATAAACACAAAATTATAGTCACAATTTAATAAACGCTAATCACTAAAATAAGAAGGTTTTTTCAATCTAGAAAACTTCTGCAACCACATAATATAGTTACTCACACAAAGCAAAAAAATCTGCGCAAAGGGCACAAACCATAACGAAAATGACGAATGATGAGACGACGACGGTTCACGATACAGCGCAGGATATAGTTTCGCACAGCGCCGCGCGCGCCCTTGCACCAAAAACCTTAGACAACCTAAGACCATTACGGCTCTTATAAAAGTATAATGTGAAACAATCACACACTGATTTATCAGTGTGTAAGTAGGGAACACATTAAATTATTTCGTGGAATTTTGTTATTGCGCAGAATCGGCGGGGCCAACTCTGACAGTTATTTTCATACTGGGCTGGACATTTTTTGATCGAATGGGCCATAGCAATGGGCTTCCATACACCTTTAAACTTCCTTGGATACTATTGAGCCAATGAGGCTTCGTATTATATATTTTTTAAACCAACAACACTAAAATCTTGGACTTTCTTTGTCTTTATCTGTTAATTAATACCCAACGTTTCGGTTAGTGTTGAATCTCCAAGTCATTCAAGTCGTTCAAGTCATAATTAAAAATTAATTTTATTTATTATCTGTTGTTTATCGAAGTTTGACCGATATTTTACGGTTTAGCAACAGCTGTAGGATATTTGAAATGTCGATACTAGGTTTACTAAATATATATTTAAATCTTGGACTTTCTTTGTCTTTATATGTTAATTATTACCCAACGTTGCGGTTAGTGTTGAATCTCCAAGTCATTCAAGTCGTTCCAGTCATAATTAAAAATTAATTTTATTTATTATCTGTTGTTTAGCGAAGCTTAACCGATTTTTTACGGATTGGCAACTGCTGTAGGATATTAAGAATCTCGATACTAGGTTTACTAAATATATTTTGGTTGTTTACAATTATGACAAGATGCATCACCCTAACGCTGGTTAGGCAAAGCTTAACCGATTTTTACGGATTGGAAACTGCTGTGATATTGATCTTCGACATTGCTTACTGGGGTGTGGTAGTTTACAATTATGACAACATGACCACCCAACGCTGATAATGTGATGAGTTGTTGGAGCTGCACCGTAGTTCCTAGCTTAAGGATGACAGGATGATGACTTCCCTTGCGTTCATCACTCTCTCCAGTGGTAGCAAATATTTATATTGTGTGAGGAACACGCAATTAAAACTGCACTAATCAAACAAAAATTTGATTAAAATATGTTGACGATACTTTTATTGTATGGACGAGTAATGACAAAGAACTTGAATATTTCTAATACATCTTAATTTTTTTATCTGAAATTGTAGCAAATAGAGAATAGAAAAAATACTCGGCTCTACCTTTTCTCGACGTTCTAGTCAAACGAAATAATGGACATATACAAACCTCGGTATACAGAAAACCTACCCACACTGGACAATATTTGCACCAGAATACTCCAACGGAACAAAACTCATGCGTACTCTATAAGTAAGAAATCCTTGCTAGATGAAATAAGCAATATATCCAGGGATCTTATGCAGAACGGCCAAGGAAGTTTAAAGGTGTATGGAAGCCCAATGCTATGACCCATTCGACCAAAAAATGTCCACGCCCAGTATGAAAATAACTGTCTGAGTTGGCCCCGCCGATTCCAGCAATAACAAAATTCTCATTTAATGACGCTTAATGTGCCAAAGTTTACTTGCCACACTGATAAATCAGTGTGAAGTTAGCCAACACATTATAATTTATGAGAGCCAGGAGTACCATGGGTTTTTTGGATTGATCAAACCTTCTTATTTTAGTGATTGGGGCTTTTTGATTAATTGTGACTATAATTTTGTGTTTATTGTTTGTTACTTACAACATCGCAACAAAATGAATAGAGGTTGTATATGGTTTTGTCGTTTCAAATTCAAAGGTAACATACCCGGCATTCGTTTTACTTTAGGTAAGTATATTTTATATTTAAATTAGGTGCTTCTTATGAGATGCAACGTTAGGTAAAATCGAATAAATAATAATATATCAATTATGAATAATAGAAAATGAAAATTTCATGGGGAAATATTAGTGAGAAAAGTAAGGAAATTTTAACTATCTTTTAGGATGATTTCCACAATGTTTGTGTATTTCTGTAGATTATTAAAAAGAAACAAGGTTTTACATTTAGGTACTTTATTTCATTTAATAATTCTAGTACTACTCTTTTTAAAGGACAAAATTATTGATTACTGTAAGGAGTATCAGGCAAAATTTTAATATATACAGGTCCTCTAATTGAATGAAAGGAAGTACATTTGAAGCGTTTTTGGGGCGCTGATTAGGACATTGGGTAAATAGCAATTTTTTCATGTTTTCGAGATTATTCACAAATGAAAATAACCTATTTACCTTATTCTCTTTCGTAATAAAATTTGACTTTTACACCAATTGGCACACAATATTTTGACACAAACACTCCTTTAAAAACTTTTTTTTATGTTTATTTTACACCTTTTTACACTTTTATTTTAAGCAAATATAAGTCGCTGCCTTTGAAACCTAAAAAAAAAGTTCGCATATTTAATGAAAAAAGATATAAAATAAATAAAATACAAGGTTTTAAAAGGTGTTTATAAAATATCGTGTGCCATACTTTAGTGTGTAAAAATCAAGCATTGCAAAGCTAAAAAAAAAAGGGAGAATATAGTGAAAATGAGATTAGTTTAATTTCTAACTTTGTGATATTGAAGATCCGAAAACGAAACGTTGCTGAAAAAGATATTTTTTCAGATTTGAAAATTTAGCGCCCCAAAAAACCCCTGTATAACAAATTTGATCAAAAATCGGAGAGGGAAAGGCAACTTTTCGAAGACAATACCATTTGTTTAAAAATAAATTCCATTTTTGGTTTCTTAATCTTTCATTATCAACTGTTTAAGCTCGACATAATTGTACACACATAATATTTAACGAACACTCGTTACACTGGATATTTCAGATATTAAAGGTTACTAAACATTTTTAACGACTGTTATTCTGTCTCATGAGTATGTTTGTTAATAGTGAAAAGTATATGCCTGTAAAAGCAGTTATAAAAATTTTCACTTTTTAATGTACAAACCAGGAATCTTAGGATTAGATTAAACTCATGTACACTATCTTGCTCCTTTATTACAAATTGGTGATAAAGTATAATAATTTTATCATACAATGTTTTGAAAATTTATTTTAAAAATCGTGTTTTTATTTACTTACAAAAGATTTTTGGTAAAAATACAAAACTTCCAAAAATATTGACCATTTAAATAAGCAGTAAAGTGGCGCTATCTATTCTTTTTCCATATTATATCAGATAATATAAAATCTAATATTAATAAATAATTTTAAATATTCTATGTGGTAGTATCCTTTAATAACCAACAACCTTGGTGCAAAAAATAAAAAAAGTGGAATGTTGGAATTTGACATTTGATAATGTCAGTTTTAGAGTAGATAGTAACAAAGAATTATGGAACCGGCCCTGACCTACCATCATTGCGGGCAAATTCTGCGTGGGCCAACCCCCCATTCCCGCTGCCCTGCGCGCCGGGACAATTTTGTTCTACAGTATTGGGCTTCCATACACCTTTAAACTTCCTTGAGAACGGCTACAGTGAGAGACTGGTTAAGGAAATAATGGGCAAATATTAAAATAAGACATAAAACTCTATCTTAAACAAGAAACAGGACCAAATATTTATGACAATTTCATATATTAAAGTAACTTTAGAAGAATCGCAAATATAGGTTTTAGTTATCACTTGAAAACGGTTGGAGATACATCACTAACTAAAACGTTGTGTATCAACTAACAAATAAAGACAAAGGAAGTCCAAGATTTTGGTGTTATTAAAACCATGACATTGTCTAACACTTTTAAGAAAATTAATCCATTTTTTTATTTCTTTTTGTACCTATACTTAACAAATTAAAAGATTAAAAAACTTAAATTTTTTAACAAGAACATGTTTATTTTAGCTTTAAAAGTATTAAGTTAATATTAATTTCAAAACACAATTAAAGGGAATAAGCCTATCGTTTTAGATTTTTCCGGGATAATATATTCTTCAACCCTTGACAAAGCATTCTAAAACAAACATATTAAATATTTACAGCATTACCAGCAAAGTTATTAAATATTTAAAAAAGTTCCAGACTGAAAAGAATGAGATTTTATTTATTTCGAACAATCTCATGTTATATTCAATACCGCTGGGTATAGGTAAAAAGGTAAAAAAAAACCTAACTGGTATAACATAACAGTATAACCACTCAGTGGCTTCTAAGCGTTTTTTCGGCCCAATCGGGTCTCGAACTCTTTTTAGATAACAATTTGGTCTTAAGGGAGTTCTAAGATATAAGAGGGATGTACATAAACGATCTTCAAAATAGATTTAGGGACGGCAAGGATACGGCCAAAACCCATGGGAAAATATGAACTACATTTATTTTTATTACCTTGCAGATACATTGATTGAGAAAAGAGATGCTGCATGTGATAAAATGTGTTTTATTTAATAAATTTATAGTAAAAACCCATTTTTAAAAGCAAACTTATATATTCATGTACTAAAAAGAAGAATGTAATCAGTAAATTAAATCAAATTTATCAATTTATTACATTACATTATTTATATCATATTAAAGCTTGTTGCGAGATTTACCTTTTTTATCAAAAAATACGGATATATGTTTTTTTCTTACAATTACTTATGTCAAGATTAAGTGACATATTGTGTTCTTGTTTATCCACACAGGTGAATCTTGCGACAAGCTTTTATATGATATAAATTGTGGAATATAATAAATTGATGGATTTATTTTTTTTATATATTTTCTTATTTTTAGTACATATAAATTAAGCTTGGCTTTAATTTTTTTAAAATTAATTTATTTTTTATTTTTTAGTGTATGGATGAGAGTTCGACATAATAGATTTAAAGTGTCGTCATTTCAATGTTTGTAATCTTCGCAGAAAACCCTTTATTGGATACACATATTATGGCAGTGTATAAAAATAATTTTAATTATTATAAGCTTGACCTGTATGTATCCATGTATCTACAGTAAGGCCATAAAGTCTGGAAAAGTGCCTTTTTCAGGTAAACGAAGCACCTGAGCTCGGACACGTAGATTTAGTTTTTAGGTTTAAATTTTTTTGAATTTAAAGAATTTATACAGGTTGTTTCAAAAACAGCAGGGCCGGTATCGACTTCATTTTTTTAAATGGCACCACCATTTTGACATTTTTGGATGTTACGGACAATTCTAGACACATTTCATGTACATTGTCCTATGCCTATCTTCAACTGTTTTCGAGTGATCAAGGTTTGAAAAGTAACATTTTTGGCACATTAATTGCTTGCAAAATTAAATCGGTCCAACACGTTGATTTTTCTACCTTACCTTTGGTACCTTAATTGTCATTTTGACTGTTGTTTTAGTGATCACTGTATCAATTTGTGATATACTGTATGAGAACTAATCTTATTAGATATGCTTTCAGAACGAGAAAGAATCAAAATCCTTATGATTTTTGGCTGGGGAGATCGCCAAAAACATTTGGGTGAAGTCTGTGAAATTTTTAATAACGCCCATCTAGATCGGGAGCAAGCTATTACAGAATCTACAGTCAACAAAATTGTTAAAAAATTCCGTGAACATTGTTGTGTAAAAGACCTTCCTAGAACCAAAACTAGATGACAATGTGAAATTAGATGTTTTACTTAAGTATAACGAAAATCCACATTTACCTACAAGTCAAGTAGCATTAAATTTAGACAGATCAGTAAATCATCGGTAAAAAATATTCTGAAACATGCGAAGTATCATCCATACAAAATAAGATTAATACATGAATTAAACGAAGACGACTAAGACCGCCGACTCGAGTTATAAAATATTTTATTTTCCGATGAAGCTACGTTTTTTCTTAATGGTAGTGTCAATTGACAAAACTGTAGGTATTGGTCAAAAGAGAATACTCATTGGGCTCAAGTGACTCACACGCAGTATCCGGAAAAAAATTAATGTTTGGGCGGGAATATTTCAAGACAGGATAATGGGCCCGTATTTTTTCAACAAAACCTTGACCGGCGAAATTTATCTAGATTTTTTGCAAATGAACAAGACGGCGCACCTCCTCACTACACTGTACCTGTCCGGCACTATCTCAATGAAATATTATCTAACAGATGAATAGGACGTCGTGGCCCTGTCGAGTGGCCGGCCAGATCTCCGGATTTGACTCCTCTAGATTATTTTCTATGGGGATATTTAAAAAGCAAAGTTTATTTTAATAGACCTCCCAATATCGATACCTTAAAAAATCGTATAAGAGATGAAATTCGACAAATCCCAATTTCTTTTATTCGCAACGTGCAACAAGAGTTCATAGATCGGTTAGGATACTGCCAAGAAGTGAACGGGCAACAGTTTCAGAATTTGTTGCGTTAAAGTATGCTCCTTAATTGTTGTTTACAAAGTGAAATAAATTATTTTTAATTGAATTTTCGTTTTTCTAAAATTATGGCATGTAACCTTGATTACTCGAAAACAGTTGAAGAAAGGTATAGGACAATGTACATGAAATGTGTCTAGAATTGTCCGTAACATCCAAAAATGTCAAAATATGCAGGTGGTGCCATTTAAAAAAATGAAGTCGATACCGACCCTGCTGTTTTTGAAAAACCTGTATAAATTCTTTTCTTTCAAAAAATTTTCAACCTAAAAACTAAATCCACGTGTTCGAGCGTTTTTTACTCAGGTGCTTCGTTTACCTGAAAAAGGTACTTTCCAGACTTTATGGCCTCACTGTATGTAACAAAATCTTTCATCTTAATTTTTACTAATTTTAAGAAGTCTGATTAACTTGAAAATTTGTATAGGAGTCAAGAGCCGATGACAATACAATTATTTCATAAGTTTGTTCTAATGTCCTAACTGGGATCATCAAAATAAAGAAAACAATTAAATAAAACGTTTTTAAAATGACAATACTTGCGCATTCGCCAAGGCCAAAATAACACAAATCGCTTTGTACAATATTCCAGGCTACTGGCAACAAAACAATTATTTTTAGAGAAAAGATTTCCACTAGCCTTCATGTTATTTTATATAGTATAAAAAGTTTGTGTTACAGTTATAGAAAGTCCAAATCAATGATAATCAATTAATTTGGAAGAAAATTAAAATAAACATTAAGCTATTAACAACATAATTCAATTATAGTAAAAAAAGGGGTACAATTTACTATAACAATTATTTTGTCTCTCAATCAGTCTTACTAAACCTAAAAAATTTCTCAATGAATCAAAGTACCCACACTGTTTTATTACTAAAATATTTAATATTATTTACCAATCAAATAATAAAAATATTTATTTTTTGTGGACAAAGTCGCATTCCGGAATAACCGGGAACGAAGCCGTTGATAAACTAGCAAAAACATCAAGCTCAAATGAATATGATAATACACTAATCATACAAGATTTTTTACCACTAATAAAACAAAATATTAAAAACAAATGGAATCGAGAGTGGCAAAAGTATGGATCTGAAACAAATACCTTTTATTATAAAATCCATCCTACAATTCCAGTCACCCACTGGCATCACCGTAATAACATACCTCGAAGGATTACGAATCCGTTTAAAGCTTAATCACGGCTGCTTTCCTAGCCACTTGCACAAAATAGGGCTAAAAGAAACACCTTTATGTGTGTGTAATGAATATGGCGACTTAAATCATATCTTTTATAACTGTGAAATAAACAATAATTACACCAATAACCTAATACATTATCTCATACAAAAACAATTTTTCTTGCCAATATGGCTACCTGAAATTCTTCAAAGTAGTGACACCGAAACATTCTTTTACTTATGTAATTATTTAAAAGCTGTAAATGCAAATATTTAATATAATTACCCTAACCTTTGTTTTTTACCCAATTGTACTATCCTTTTACCTGTGGTCTACCAAGTAATGTGCTACCTGTAAAGTCGCCCTGATCGACCCCTGGGCGTGAAATATGTGACCCTGTCAATATATCCTATTGCCAGTATAAAAGTATTTCCGTGGCTAAAGCACTCGTTTGCAAGGCCAAAAAAAAATATATATTATTTTGTCAGAGCTATCAATAAAATAATTGTAACATTTATTATCAAACACCCCACACCTTTTTACTGTACATTAAATTATTTTGGTAAAACCTTAATTTTTATTTTAATCTTATTCGAAATTAATTAGTCCTAGTTGATTATTTGACTTTTCAACACAAACTCTTCATGCTTAAAATTTATTTTTTACTTTTTAGTTTGGTTTGCTATAAAAGTGTGTTTTTTAGTTTTTTCAAAGGATAATTAATTTATGGTCATTTATTATATGAAATTAGTTGAACTATTTAATGCGCCATTATTGATGTGCACAAATTATTAAGTTATTGTAATTAGGTTTAATGTTTGACGTTTAAACACCCTATACAGAAAACTACCTCTTAACAGTTGGAAAATTTAAAAAAAAACCTCCTTTTAAAATGCGTTGTTTTTAAAATACATTTTAATTAATCGTTGAAAGTGGATTACCCTGTACAAAAATATCAGGAAACGGGCAATTTTTAGATTTTTTTTATCTTGGGACAGTCCACGAAGGCTGATGCCCAAGTTCTAACGTATCGTGGATGTCTTAAGTTTGGTGAGAGGGAGTTTGTTTACACAGCAGGTTCCATAGTCTTGACACTTTAGGGATAAAGGAACGAAGAAAGCGGGAAGTTCGAGGCTTTTCTAACTGAACTGTTAAAGGATGCATAAAAGTTGCACTACGTGTTGCTTCTCTGGGAGCTGTCAGAGAAGGAACTATACTGGCCAACTTCTCCGTGCAGAAGCCTTTCTGTGAGCGTTGGATCATTAATAAGACGATCGTCTCTTCTTTGAATGGAGTCGAGAATGCTAAGTGTTGTGAGAGGACGCCATTCCCCAGACATGAGAACAATATTCTAGAGAGGGTCTGATTTGGGATACATACAGAGTATACAGATTGGAAGAAGTGAAATACTTTCTGGCTCGAAAAAGGAATCCAAGCTTTTTGGAAGCTGCCAAGGCTATGGATGTAATGTGATTGTGCCAGTTAAGGTCATTCTCAAAAGTAACGCCGACAAGATTAAACGAATCTTTGGTCTGCAGAACTTGCGCAATCATATGTAACGGATGAGTATTGGCAGTCTTTTTTCGCGACCTCGAACATGACTGTGTTTGTGGCATAAAACTGAACAAGATTTTTGGCGCCCCAATCTAAGATAAGTTTGAGGTCTTGTTAAAGAGACATCTGCATTGACCTACGCTTGTTTTCCCAATCAGAATTACATGGTGGCTTAAAAAATTAAATACTGAAGTGAAGGGTACTATCGTCAGTAAAACTATGAATGGGATTGATTGTGGAAGAAAGAAGATCGGTAATGTGTAGAAGAAACAGCGTGGGTGCCAGCATTGAGCTCTGTGGCACCCCAGCATTAATTTGGTAAAAACTGGAAAAATGACCATCTACAGTAACTAATATACGTCGATAAGAAAGGAAACTGCAGAGCCAAGACCAAAGCCTTGGTGGAAGACCGTAAGAAGGAAGTTTGTTAAGAAGCCCGTCATGCCAGACCTGATCAGAAGCTTTGGATATGTCAAGGGCAACGATCTGGGATTCACCAAGAAACTCAAGGGACTTGTTCCAGTTGTGCGAGACAAAGAAAAGAAGATTACCTGTGTATCTTCTGTGACGGAATCCATACTGTCTATCATGTAAGATCTTGTATTATTCCAGATACTTTAAGATTTGGGAATTGATGAACTTTTTCTTTACTTTGCAAACAACAGAAAGAAGAGATATAGATCTATAGTTAGAAGGGAGAGTTTTGGATTCTTTTTGGGAACAGGTTGCACACGTGCAGCTTTCCAACTCTGTGGAAATATGCCCGTGTCGTAAGAGATTCGAAAGAGGCGAGTTAGGATGAGTGCAAGCTCAGGAGCAGTTTTTTTAAGAGCATCGCAATATTTTCGAGAAATATGCCTTTAAAATAGCCATAAATCACTAGTTGTTTGTCAAAATCGGACGTTAAATAAAAAATGGACAATAAAAACACGCCATATTGAAATTAGTCGCCATATTGGCTCAGAAGCATCAGAATTAAGGGTGCTGCGGGTTAAATTGCTTAAAATGACCTTCTTAACAAGTGTGCAAATTTTATTACAATTGCCACGTTTCGCCCTTCTTCTTTAGTAACCCCCTACTACTGGTAAGAATTTAACAATAATATTTTTTTCACTTACCTAAAATGCTTTGTAGAAAACAAAGAATATAAACAAAGATTGCGAAGTTAATTTTGTATTTTCCAATTCTACAAAATACTATTGTTATTGGGGGGTTTCATTTAAAATACAAAAATAATGGAAACAAAAGATCCATTCAACATTTGTATTTATATTAAAAGTTTCGCTGAAGTCAAAAATAATGTCTCCAGCCTTTACCAGTATTTACAAAATTATTTAAGTTTAGCTGAAAGATACAGGCAAAGCAACGAAAAGTTTTAACACAAAGAAGGATATTTTATTATAACCTTTGTAAACTTTGATTGCCTAGTTGGCGTATTTAATTAAAAAACTTACCAAATCAAAAATAGAATCGGCAAAAGTAATTCTGGATAATTACACTAGCACTGTCAAATGTCAAAACATAAAAACTTTGGAATATGATGGCGAACAGGACTTTTAACTCCGAAGATCCAATTTAAGTTTTTACATTTAACAAGTATGTTAAAATGTAGCACGTTTTACAGCTTGCGTTGCTACAGTTTCATAAAAAATATAATTAAAATCTCCGTGGAAATTGCTCACAAAAACTGTCAACTTTAAAAATCTTCTCTCTTTTTTGTAATGTGGTGTAATAAAAACATTTATGATGGGATTTCTTATTATATTAAATATTTCTGATGTATTAAAAATTATTTGGAATTAAAAAAAAATCTTAAAAAATAAGTACTTTTTTTTAACTAACAATAAATAATTTATTAATTTAACTATACCTAAGTTCTGGAATGACGCAGGCAGTGTGTATATTACACGAAACGTTTTAGCGTGTTTTCCCCTACCATAACTTGGTTATCATTACACATAAAGGTATGATATCCGGTTCGTAAACTCATTAGAGTGTTATAATTACTTGTAAAAAATGGAGGAAGTTATAAGATGTGCATTCTGAGATATTCGAAAATTATTCATTTTACTAGGGGCTGATGAACTAGATCTTAGTGCTTTAAGTAGCAGATATTTTTAATGGGAACATGGACCCTTATTTTACTTAAGTTTTTTTGATAAGACTATATAAACCAGATATTTTTTAACTACCGCAATTCTTTGTGTGTGTGTGTGTGTGTAAGTGATTTATTTAGCAACATTTGTTTGTTTTTAAATGAAAAGCCTACAATTGGATTTTAGCAAAAAGAAAATAAACCAAAAATATTTTCTAAAAACTTTAAAAGTGCAGAAGGATTAAAAAAGAATCCCAAATATAAAATATATTTAAAAAAAAATTGATTTATACAGTGTGATCAATAAAGTCTTCCTCATATTGATGCCAAAATCTAATGATTTTGGCATCAATTTCTGCTATAATCAATACACATTAACTAAAAAAATGTGATCCGGTGTTTCGCATTATTTGTCATTTTTTTTTCAAAGTAATCCGAAAGTGAGATTGTTTTTAAAAATGTTGAAAAAAAGTCTTAGAAAAAAGTATTTCTAATACAATTTTTAGATATATAAAAAAAAAAATTTTTGCCTCTATTTTGTCTGTTGCAAAATTAAATTTAGGTGAAAACTACATGAACTTTTTCGTTTCAAAAATGTTTTATTCCGGACACATTTTCTTTGTAGTAGCGCTATATTAAATCGGTGTTTTCCTACAAAATCCAAATTGGGTTATTAATGCAAAGTTTATTTGCTTTTGAATAAGGTAACTTCATAAAATATTTATTTTTTTTTAAGTTGTTTGGGTCTAAAAATAATAAACCTTAATATTAAGAAAACAGTTTAATTAAAAAAAGTCACATTTTCTAATAAAAGAATTATAAATAAAAATTATACGCATTCAAAATTTATTTTTCACTTAATATGGACTTTAATGATGGCACTGTGTACTTGTTTCTTCTAATTATAATGTTTTTGTACACAGACTACCTTTTAAAATAGATATTTTATAAAGCTTCTTTATACAAGTTTAAAAATATATAAACTGATGTTGATGTGAATTTATTTACATCACATGTAACCAAATTTTATTATTCCTATTTTAATTTGTAGAAAAACATACATTTAATATGGCGTTACTTTAAAGAAAATGTGTTTGAAAAGAAGCATTGTCAAAACTAGAAGTTTTATGTATTTGCGTTGAGTCTTATTTTGCAATAAAAAATTAACAAAAAAGCAAAATTATTTTTTAAAGTCAAAGTTTTGCTTATAAAATTTATCGCTATGGGTTTATAACTGCATTTGTGAAAACTTTTTTTTTAACATTTTTTTTTTTAATTTTATAAACAACCTTACTTTTTAATTATTAAAAAAGATGACACACAATTCCAATCACGTGGCTACTATTATGGTTAATATATATGATTATTTAAGCAAAAATTAAAGCCAAGTTTATTGCCAAATTTTGAAACAATCTATTAATTAAAAAGAATCCTATATGTTGAGGACTTCTCTGATTATTTCGTATAATCCACTAATAATAATCTGATTTTAAAACTTATACAGTAAAATGGTTAAAATATTTTTAAGTGGTAAATGTCTGTGAGTCAATGACCGTCTGGGAAAACCTAAAAATTTTCTTATTCTGTAACATCTGTTCTTTTTAATTAATTACGAAAGCGGTTTAGTAATGGTGTGTTAATAATTTCCAACTGGTCATATAAAATACACTAAATGTTTTTAATTTAATAAGTATTCTAGGGTTTAAAAATTACTCTTTTTAAATTATTAAAATGTAAATTCTAATGTGAATTTTAAATCTAAGGCAATGTTTAAATAACTTTGATGCACAGGTAGATTTTTTGCAATGATTAAAATAATAAAATTTTAAACAATCCTAATACTTTTTGCTTTACTAAAACGGCATATTTCATGTGGTTGTGTTTATTTTATAATATTGACTTAACAAGTATACCCAGTTGGGTCTAGACCTAAAGAAATATTTAGATTAACTTTATGATGTTTCATTTTACATCCTACACTCGGTTACGTTTTTGTTTTGTAACATAATTTAACCTTGTCTTTTTTGATTTGAAAGTTAATAATGTTTAAGGAAAAAGTAACTTTAATTTTAGCCTTTATCTTTGGTAATATTTGACTTAGCTATAGGTTGTTTAAAATACTTAACGACACATAAGAGCCCATGAATAATGTTTTTATAAGGCAAAAAAAGTAGTCCACTGTTAGTCAGGGTGTAAAAAGTATAATGCTCACGATTTTAGTGGGCGATAGTGAAGCTTAAAATAAGTCCAAAAAGCTAAAAACATATGGATCAAAAGTTAATTGTTTCGAAATATGACTTTTCAAAGTTTAAAAAATTTGGCCACACCGCGCCGGCTTCATCAAGGCGAGTCAAACGTCGAACGATTTTGGCGAGGTTTTACATATTTACATTTTTTTAAAGAAATGCCTATTTATATACAAATAATATTTTTTTTGCAATTTATTTTGATACTTAATTTGGAATTTAATTTAAGTAAAAAGCAATACATTATTGTATGGTTTTTATTTGTAATTAAAAAATAATTGTAGTTACCACAAAACTATGCTGAATAACCATTTAGGGTCACAAATAATTATGTTTTAAAACAGCACTTTTTTATTTAGATTTCTCGGTAGCACACATATCGTATTCAAAACTCTTTGGTACACCTGCACCACGGTTGTCGTAAATTTATAACATATCGGCATACTTTCTTGATTTAAAAACGGACAAAAATATCGCGGCCAATGAACACAATATACCACTGACTACACCACGCACAAGGCTTCTTCTGGTTAGTGCTGTTGCCAATTGTTTTTTAAATTTTTAATTGGGACAAAAATTTTTTTTTTTTGTAGATTGAAATGTTTAAAATCCAGTTTATTTTATTAGTAAACTGTCTCTCCGGTAGCGTAGTGGTCCGAGTTTCGGCTCGCCACTCCGGCGATCCGGGTTCAATTCCCAGAGCCGGAGAGACACTTTTAGGTGTAGTTATTTAAAATAACGTCCGTGGTGGCACTACCGCGTTGTCTAAAAGGTGCTGTGAAATGCAACATTTGCATGTTTCAGTGCTTGGACAATGTTGACGGAACAACTGGGAAGAAATGGGTTAAACACCGAAAAACCCGGCACTCACGGTACTTTGGTACTTAGGTTTATATATGTATATAATATAATCTGTAGGATATAATATACATATATAATAATCCTTCGTGAGCTGTCATAAAGATTTTTAAAAAATAATATTAATCTACTTATAAGCAATTAAGACGAAAGTTTCTAATTGTTAAGGTTTTTAGAAATAATAGCTTTTAAACTTTGATATCGTTTTGACAAAAATATGTCAAGTTTTGACACATATGCCATATAAACTTGTTGACTTGTTTTAAGCTCCACTATCTCCCATTAAAATCGTGAGCATCATACTTTTTATATCCTGTATATATAAAAAACATGCGTTTAAAAGTAGGTTTTGGTTTAATATGCCTGTAGTTCGCTAAAAACTTGAAATAAGAATATATTTTTAAAATAAATTTGATTTCCTTTTTAAACGTACTTTTCTTGCAAATAAATTCAGCAAAAATATATTCGCTTTAACAGTCCAGGTTTCGAAAGATATACAAATTGCAGCTTACCACACCTTAATTCGATCAAATATAAGGTACGGTTTGCTGTGCTGGGGACACTTACCTCAGGCCAATTGAATATTTAATCTTAAAAGAAGGATCTTAGGAAGTATGGCCAATCTAGGTTATGAAGTACAAAACAAACTTATTTTAAAGTATATATTATGACAGCTCCTTGTTTATACATACTGAAATGTCTTAAACATGTAAAAAATAACAATAATAAATATTATAGAAACAACTATATACACAGTATCCCACAAGACATCGTGAAAATATTGGACAAAGCTTTTTCAAATTAAATTCTAGCCGAAATGAAACCAATTTTTATGAACTACAACGTTTTAACGTGTTACCTACCAAAATCCAGAACATGCCTAATAAACAATTTTTAAAAACTGTAATGTTCATACTTAAAAAAGCAGCATTTTATTCCGGTACGAAGTTTTTAAGCTACAATTTTAGGTATGCTAAAAGGTAATAACTGTAAACTGACGTGTGTAGTTAAACACAAAAAAAAATTGACTCAATGTTTATTTTGTGTATTTTTAGTTTTCTATACTTCCTTTTATTAATAGAAAATTATGCATTAATATGGTCTATTAATAAATAATTGTCTATACGTTAACCTGAAAACTACAAACCGGGAAAGACATCTACATCATTACTGTACTTTTAAATATTCTTTATATTCATTTATTTTGTTTATATACTCCATAAGAAAAATAAAAATAGATTTTTAAACCAATATTTTATGGATATTTATTTGATTTTTTCATTAATTGAATTTTTAGTTTGTTTGAATTTTGAAATTCCCGAATAAGTAGACTTGTTTTAGCAAAACATCATAATGGTATATTTTTTCTTAAAGCCTTATGTGTCCTATTTAAAATCCCGTTGGAAATTTAAAAATCGATTGTTTTAAAAAATAGTTGCAAATTTTTGTTTGTTAAATGACGGTTTAACTATTTTTCAGTACTTATAGCTATTCAAATTAATTTTTAATCAACTAAATCCTAATAAAATTAAATTTACTCTTCACCATTCTCTTAGGCATAAAAAACAAAAAAAAAATCGAGTACTCGTAAGTCAGATTACTGCTTTTAGAACGATGTTAAGAGCAAAAATCCCGTGACGTAAATATTTACCCCGGTTTGTAGTTTACAGATAAAAAAAATGGGTTGGTAGTTTTTGGGAATAATAGTAATAAATAAACGATCGCCCAAAAATTTTATTATTGTGTTCAAGTAATAGTTCACAAAAATAAACTCAGATATTTTTTTTGCCTAGCCTGACGACGCAACTGTTCATTTTTCTAATAAAATAATTTGCATTTTCCGCTTGCCTGATAAATAGATATAAGTAACATTTTATGTAGCAACTTTACTTACCCCATGAAAGATAAAAGTAATAAGAGCAAGAGCTTTTGTTTCAGCAAAACACCACACCGATATTAAACATTATGTGGGGGCACGTAAAATATTCTTGTCATCGCAAGATCTTTGGGGTTGAAAGGAAAATTTTTAATAGGAGAGCTTTTATTTTTTCTGCGGTGTTCGTGACTAAAGTAAAGTATATTAAAGCGGTATCTGTGAAATAAAATTTTGTTTATATTCTCTCTAGTTCTTGGGTAAAATGAACTTTTCCAAATAGCTTTTTAAATTCACTTAATAAAATGCCTTTAGTATATTTTTTTTACATAAAACGCTAAATATATGTTTTTATAATGATGAATCAAAAACAATTACATAAATATAGTTATAATAAATATAAATATAATATTTTAATTTATTTTTACTAACTTTATTTTAAATAGGAAAAACAGGTTTTGTTTAAAAATATTACTTTTTAAAGGGGTATTCTAGTCTAGAAGCCCGAATTTCGGGCGTTTTTTAATGATCAATAAAAAAATATATTTTAACTATCCATTTTTTTTTAAATTTATTTATTTATATTTTAAGAATCCACCAAATCAACCAAAAAAATACTTTACAAAGTTACACGCTGTTAAAGTAGAAGAAAAAACAGCGTTTCCATCTTGTCACGATTTCCACCCTTCTGGTTATTTGAAACAAAATTAAAAGGTAATTTTTTTATTAGTATAAATGTCATTATGGCAAAAACTAAAAAAAAATTAATAAAAAAATTCTCGAAAAATTGTGATTTCTCAAAAAAGGTGGAGCTTTTTTTAAATGTTGATGTTTTAGTGATTCCTGCCATAAAGGAATATATAAAGAAAATTTATGCTAACTTTCAAGAAAATCGGTCAATTAGAACTTGACATTTTGTGACAAACGTTTGGAAAAAAGTAGTTTCGAGAAAAACCTTTAAAGTTTTAACTTTTGATTCCAGCTTCATTGGGCTCGAAAAAATTTTGGCTAAATTTAAAATAATTTGAATTTTAAAAAATCCTTTAAGGAATAAAATATTTTAAAAAATTGAAAAAAAAAAATCAATTTATCGAAATTTTAGACTAAATACCCCCATAAGGGCACCTACACCATAAATTGAAAAACATTTAATGCTTTTGGAAAATGCTTTTTTAATTCTTAACTGCGCCTGGAAATCTTTATTGGCCTAACAATATGTTACTGAAATGTATTTTAATGTGCTAAGATTGTAAATAAAAAACAAACAGACTTTCTTTAAAAAAAAAAAACGAAAACTAAAAAAATTTTAAAACTGTAAAACCATGCACTTTTAAAAAGGGAACAAAGATAACACATCACTCTTTGTTCCTAAAAGGTTGCTAAACAATTTAATATCTTTATTTTAAAGACAAAATAGAAGTTCTTGAAATTTGTCTTTAGTGCTATCCATTTTTGGTTATATAATGGGTTCCCATTTCTTTAATGTTAGGAAAAAGCAAATTTTAATTAAGATAGTAAATAAACACCAACTCTATTTTTTAAAATAAAAATTCATTTTTGGTTTTTGTCAGCAATAAACATTTAACTACTTTTTTATTAAATTTGAAAATATCACTAAACAAACCTTTTTAAACCGAAATCATTGCAAGAGCATTTAACTTTTTTACCATAGTATTTTTCAAAACACTTGGGATTAATTTTAAAATTTAAAAACACCTTTCAATTTCTGAAAATTGGTTACCATTCCAATGATTACACCGATTTTTTAAAACCTGAAAAATTTCTTAAATGCATTACTTATTGTGTCTCTAGTGTCTATAAATAAAAACCTGATGGTTTTAACGCAAGGGCGGGAAATAATCACCTGAAACGAGCTGATGCAAATATGCAGGAGCCCCAAGAAAGCAGGCCGTGGCGTCGTCCTGTTGTCATGGCAACCACGACGTAGGTGCAGATTCGGCTTTACCGTCCACGGACGGTTTTTCGAGAGCTTAGCCGCACTCAGATCTCGGCTGCGCATAAGAACGTAGAGATTTTGTAGAGTATAATTTGTTTTAGATATTTTACTTTACACGTAGGTTTTTTTAATAAATATATGTTTAAGTACATATTTATTTAATTTATTTATAGTAAGTAAAAATATGGAATGGCGGCGGCGCCCTTGCTCACGAGCCGCCACTTTACCTTACACCCTAATGTCTATAATTCTTGGAATTTTTAAATGGGTTTTATTTTAATTGCCAATATACACGTATTTTTATAAAAATCTTTTATTATTTTTAACTTATAATAACGTATTATAGTAATTTGAGAGAGTAATTAAAAAAGTGTTTTAATACAATCACAGAATTTTTTTCTTGTCTGTCAAATGTTGTGCAAAAGCAATTACTTGAAATATTATCAGTTTTGTTTCTCTATAGCACACAACAAATATTTTGTCACCCTTTTCTATCAATATTTGTAATGGGATGCCTAACGATCCTTGTACATTTTCATGTTTACCTAATCGAGTCCTTATTTGTAAATATTGGTTTAAAATCTGTGATATACCTGTAGACTTCTATTAGGGTAATGTTTATGTTTGATTTTTTTATAATTCCATTAATTTTCGAAAATGATTTATTTTTATTTTTTCTGCCTTATTTATAATACCAATAACAACATAAAGGGCGTTTACATAATAAGTTGCATTTTAATAACTCGTACTTCTTTTTTTAGTAAACAAAGACTTTATGGCAGAAGGCAAAATATTTAATGAAATAAAGTTTTTGTTTTTTTTTCTTGCTTTAGGGTATTGTTTTACCAAAAAAATATATTGGGGGTAAAGTTTAAATATTGCATTTTAAAATTAATTAAATATATTTTATAAAGTAAGTTTGGTTTTTGTCCTGTCCAAATGCTATAATAAAGAAAACCTGGAAAAACCCTTTTATCTTAAAAATTTATAAGTATCTAAAGAGTTTTTAAAATTTTTAAAAACGGTGGCACAAAAACATTTACAAAACGTTTGTTACCCCATTGTTTAAATAATAATTGAACTAAACTTTGCATATTACTTAAAACTTAGTTAATATAATTTATCAAATTGCCAATTTTTTCTAGCAAATAAAAACAGCATACTCATAGAACACATTTCTTATTTATAAAGCACTAAGAAATACTTTTGGCTGGTATAACGAATGCTTAAATTGTTGTCCTCCGGCTTGCGTGCTCATTTGTACTCGACGAATCTAGTTCCAGTGCACTTAACTTATTGTTCCTTGTTTCCAAGGTCACAACTTTCAGTTATGTCTATATAATTTTCAAAATATTCAACTCTATCTACTTTATTGTGGAAAATCTAATTTTTGTAAACGATTTGAACGAAAATTTCCACTGTCAGAGTTACGTTGAATTACTGCAACAAATGTCGCAAGATTTTATAAGCCTCTAATTAAAATCGTTAGTTAATGTTGCTTACTCTAAGTTGGAATAAACATGCACCGTTTTATTGACTTTACTACAAGCCAAACTGGGTTAACAAAAAAAAACAACAAACTTTGAACAGAAACAAAACTAAATAACGTAAATAAATATATTTGGAAAAATATAACCGCCATAAATCAAAACGCAACCTCAGTGCAAAAATGCCAGACAGATACTAAAAGCAATAAGGTAAAAATATTTTTAAAATTATTTTTGTTGATATTAATACAGTTATCCAAAGTCAGGTTACCACGTTATTTTTAAGAATAAGTTTATAATCACCCTGTAAAAAACCAAATTTAAACAAATATTTTATAATATAGCACTCAATAATAATAACAGCCTTAATTAAGTCGTGGTAAATAATAAAAAGGTTAATTTAACTGACTTTAAAATTTAAAAACTTTATATCTTAGTAAATCTTTTTAGGATAGGAACTTGTTTTTAATTTTTTTCTTACAGACTAAGGGTACCTAACCCTTTACGATTTAGTGCTAAACGATACATCATATATTAATAGAATATTATGGATATCTTTTTTAACAATGCATCATTAATCTGGACTGAATTACACTTAGAAAAAAAAAATAAAAAAATACTTTTTATTATCCCTCATACTAAGTCGTGCAAAACAAAATTTTACATAAAAATCAATTTTAAAAAATATTGGGATAAGATCCAACTCAGTACCTTTTTTTAAGTAAGGCAAATTTAAATGTATAATAATAAAATTGGTGACTATTAATGAAAAGGTTAATTTAACTTTGCTACAAATAAAAAAACTTTATATCTTTTTAAGAAAAAAACTTTTTTATATATTTTTTCGCAGTATAGGGGTACCTTACTCTTCACAATTTAGTGCTAAACGATACACCGTGTATTAATAAAATAATGTTGAATTTTTTTTAATGCATCATTTACCTTAGCTAAATTATCTTTTATTAAATTTTAAATAAAATAAATTTTTAATTGTGTACTAAGTACTTTAATCTTGTACTAAGTTGTGCAAAAATTAAATCTGAAATAAAAATCAATTTTAAAAAATACTTAGAGTAAAAGATTTAACTTAGTTTCTTTTTTTAAAAAGGGCAACATTTAAATGTATTATTAAAATTGGTGTAACTTTCTAAAAAATTTAAAATCTTTTATCTTGTAATTTTTTTAAGATAGGAACACATAACTTTTCACAATTTTCTGCTAAACGATACATCGTATATTAATAGAATAATAAAGCTATTTTTTTAACAATGCTTTATTTATCTTAGCTTTATCACATTTTATAAAAATTTTATTATAAAATACTTTCAAATATCCTTTGTACTGGGTCGTTCAATACCAAAATCTGAAACAAAAATTATTTATTAAAAAATATTTGAGTAAGATTTAAGTCAGTTTTTTCTTTTAGTAGGAAAAAATTTTAATAAAATTGGTGACTAGCAATAAAAAGGTTAATTTAACTTTTTAGAAAATTTAAAAACTTTATATCTTAGTAATAAGATATTGAAAAAAAAGAAAAGAATACCTAACTCTTCACAATCTACTGCTAAACGATACACCATATATTAATAAACTAATGTGGCTATTTTATTAAAACAATGCATTATTTATCTAAGCAAAACTACGATTTCTAAAAAATTAATAACAAAATACTTTTAGGTATCTCTTGTACCAAGTCGTGCAATAATAAATCTGGAACACAAATCAACTGAAAAAATATATTACAGTAAGATCTAACTCAGTACCTTCTTTTAAGAAAGGCGAAATTTCTACTAGTAATAAAAAGGTTAATTTAACTTTTAAAGAAATTTAAAAATATATCTTAGTAATTTTTTTCCAAGTTTTTTTCTTTTTTTTTTAGAATAAGGGTACCTAACTCTTCACAATTTAGTGCAGTGATACACCATATATTAATAAAATTATGTGGCAATTTTTTTAACAATGGATCATTTATCTTAGCTAAAATACATTTCATAAAAAATAAATGAAAAATTACTTTTAATTTTTCCTTGAATTAAGTAGTGCAAAAATAAAATCTAAAATAAAAATCAATTGAAAAAAAATATTACAATAAGATCCAACTCAGTTTCCTCTTTTAGAAGAAGCAAAATTTAAATGCAATAAAAAATTGGTGACTAATAATAAAAAGGTAAGTTTAAAAATTTTAAATCCTAATTATTTTTTTTTTCAATAAGAACTTTTTTTCGTATTTTTGTTCGCGCAAAAAAAGGATACCTAACTCTTCACAACTTACTGCTAAAAGATACACCATATAATAATAGAATATTGAGGCTATTTTTTTTCCATTGTTAATCTTGGCTAAATTACATTTTATAAAAAATAAAAATAAAATACTATTGATTATCTTTCGTACTAAATCGTGCAATAATAAAATCTGAAACAAAAATCAACTGAAAAAAAATATTAGGGTAAGATCTAACCCAGTTCCTTCTTTTAAGAAGGGAGAAGCAAAAATTGCCCTTGTTTCACGATTTAGCACTAGAACGTTTTCCGGTCGATAAGGTTGCAGATGCGATTACAATCGCGTAAAATACCGGAATACTCTTTTACACCCGTCACGGGGCCATATCATTAAAAGTCCCCATGCGTCGAATAAAAAACGTTACTGGCCCAAAATTTATCTTGGTGGCCATTATTTACCTCGAAGTCAACTAGCCCAGTTAAAATGTATTTTATTTTCGCTGTTTCGTTTGTCCAAGAGTTGTTTTTTCCGCTTTGGTTTTTCGTTTTTTACAGATTACGTTTCGTATCACATTTTTTAGTTTGCGGATTTATTATAAAGTATTTTACTTTTAATATTTAATCCGACTTTTTTGAGCAGAATTTTTGCAAGCGAGAATGTGTCTTTTTTATTTTAAAATATTAAAAATAGGTCCACGAATAAAATATTTTTACCAGCATAATAAGAAAATGAAAAAAGCAGTATCGGATTTTTAATAATTTAAGTTTTTTATGTACCTGCGCTTAATTTTAATACGTTAAAATAAAAGCCTTTATTTTTGCTGTATCTAGGCTAACCTCTACTCTACAGTACAAGACATACCTGTTTTGTAAGTAACAAAAATAAGGTTTTTGAACATTTTATAAAAATATTTATATGTAACTTATTTTTGTTGTATATTGTCCCTATAAACCGTTCTATATGCATATTAAATATAAATATTTTTATAAACTCTTGTCCCCAACGAGATCCTATATCGTCGGAAGCGTTATTGTTATTAATCCCCTTGGTGTTATATAAACCTTTTGGATATTAACTCTAGCCATTTTTAACATTCAATATGTTGCCATAAAAAGTAATAGACTATAAGTTGAAAAGTTTTCGAAAGCCTATATGATTTTCTAGAGGTTTAAAGATACGGGTAGTTCTGAAACTTTGGTTTAGTTTGAAGTTGTGTTTACTATGCGTCCTATTTTACTAAAATATTATTAAACATAATATACTTAAAAGAATGGCGTGTTTGAAAGATATTAAACTTTTCTCGAAGTTTTATTAGATTCTGTTGAGGCAGAAATATGGTAGATTATACATTAAGTTTTGTCGCTACATTAAGCTTTTTAATAAAACTTCTTAATACATTTTATTTGAAAAAATTCCTCTACAAGCTTTAAATTAATTTCAGCATAGGTTTTTAATTAGTATTTTAAATAGTGACGTTTAATATATTTCGGAGTGAATACCTGAAAAATAGTAAAGGTTGTCAGGAGAAACATTTTTAACACGTAATTTTAAAAAGAAAAAAAGATTTAAGTAACTTGAATTTTAAAAAACCTTCTAATGTCAATATTAATTAGGTTATGATTACCAGGTGATGTGAGATTAAGTTATTTTACAATGTAAAATGGATTATTATAAAAACGAAATCAGCAAATTTCGTTTTTTTCCGGATATTCCAGGTAATCGGAATTTTACAACTTTCTAATAGGATGTTGTTAGCCACCTAAATGCGCAACTTTGCCATAATTTAACCGACTTCCTACCTTACGGTTTCCGAAATCCCCACATGCACTCGAATCTGGGGCACCCTGTATATATATATATATATATATATATATATATATATATATATATATATATATATATATATATATATATATATATATATATATATATTTTATATATATATAAAATATAATAATTTTTATATATAATAAATCCGTGAAGGGGACCCCCATTTTTTTTAAATATTTAAATTGGAAAAATTTTATACCAAAATTTTTGGGGTTTTTGCTGCCTATTTTTTTTTTCAAAAACGTTATGTATAAGGGTTTTAAAAAAGCCGTAAAGGAAAAAGTTAATTTTTTTTTAAATGACCCCTTATTTTTTTTGTTAAATTTTTTTTACAAAAAATTCTAGATATTTTTTTTGGATATCATATCCCTATGTTCAATTTTTGCGAGATATCCTCTTTTTTAAAAAAAATTTAGAGTAAAAATTATTTTTAATGTTGTTTACGTTTCTATGGTTTTAGGAGTGACGAAACAGCCATAGTAATAATTAATAAGTAATTAGGCATCACATGACGAGTAGAAATATGTAAAACCTTAAACAAAGAAAACGATAAAAACATTTTTTTTTACAAATTATTAAAACTGTCATTTTCACATTTTTATTAATCTCTATAGCATATATGGTTATTATGCAACTCTCAAAAAACCGCTGAAACCATAGAAACGTTAAACAACATTAAAAGATGAGCGGATTTTTCCCTGCTAAATTTTTATTTAAATGCGAATATCTCGTTAACACTTAAATATAGGGATATGATATGCGGAATAAAAATATCTAGAATTTTATGCAGAAAAAAAAAATTGAACTAAAAATATAGGGTGTCATTTAAAAAATGAACTTTGTCGTTGTACGGACTTTTTGCACCCTGTAAACATAACGTTGTTCTCAAAAAATAGAGCAGCAAAAAAAACCCAAAAATTTTTTTATAAAAAATTTTTTCCAATTTAAATATTTAACGCCCAACTGGGGGTCCATTCACAGACTTACCCTTATATATATATATATATATATATTTTAAAAATATATATATATATATATATATATATATATATATATATATTTAAATATTTTCGTTTTGTTACTTAAAAATGTAAAACGAGGCAGGTCCTGGTGTTTAATACCTTTTTTTATAAAAAAATAACGAATTAATCCTCTTGGATATAAATTGAGTTTTAAATTTCAAATATTCACGTTATAAAATAGTTGTATGCAAAACCATTACACTCTGTAAAACACTAACTAATTAGTAAATATTTTACAGTTATCAGTAATGACCTCTATACCAGTTATAAAAATCCATGCAACGTGACACTTAGTTTCTAAACATTTAACGGGCTTACTATTGCTAGCTTTTAAAACCAGTAACATTTCATAATTATAATACACTAAAATACAATACCTGAAAGTTTTTATCTATTTTATATTTGCCATTATATTTATTTACTTTACTATTTTGTTGTTTTTTGAGATATTGGTTGTTACTATATGTGTAACTCCTATTTTTGTACAGAATTTTAATTAACTGACAGTTTTATAACCCGTGTTGTGCAGATTATGTTAATAATATACAAACCGCATTTATAATCCCTACCTTTTTTTTTTTTGTAACTGGCAAATTTTGAGCCAAAAATATAATATGAGTAAATAAAATTTTAATTTTAAAATAGGGCTACAACTGTAATTTTGTTTTAAGTGTATTTTTGGTAACACAGACGAAGTAATAGAATAGGCTTTTCATACTAACAAAACCATAGATTAAGTTTTTTTATTTAATTTTTTGTGTTTATTATGTAAAAAACAAGAAAGACATTTCCAAAAATTAATTTTAATTTTTTTTTTTTTTAAATATTTACTATTACATCAAATTGGCAATCAATGAGTCCATTTTATGAATGGCTACTTTAGTACGAAAGCAGTACTAGAATTGGCGCCTTTTGGTATCACTTGAGCTAATAAACAATTACCGAATAGATGTTACAGCAAACGGAGAGTCAAGTAACTAAGCACAAAAATTAGAACTGGGCAGATACGCTGTACAAAGTAAGTAGAATAAAGGGTTTCGTATTTGACCTAAATTCAAGTTCCTTATTTTAATTGGTGGTTTAGAGAAGCACCTGTAATAAGTGTATCGGTATTTTACCCACGGGTTTGGTATAGATAAATTTCAGATTTTTTTATAGCATAAGGCTGTTTAGCCATATAGCCAGTCACAAAATGAAAAAAATCATTTAGCTTTTTAAATTTAAGTAATTTAAATACGGCAAGAGGGGAGTTAAAGAAAAAAAACTTCTTGGTTATCGTTGGTTAGTTGTGGTTTCGTTTCGTACCTTCTAAATAATGTAAATTGTTTTGTATTAGGTTTAAAAAAGTGAGTGGACTTTTTACGCCCTCCACCGCGACCGCTCGGTCTATTGTGGCTCACACCTTTTTATGTTTCTCCCAACAGGATCGACTTCCAACGAATCCGATATCAGCTTGGGAGGGGTTCTTACATCTTTTTTACTGTGTCGCTACCGGACACGGAACAAAGGGTTCGGTGTCCCTTTTCCCCTAGAGGTATGACGAGAGACGATTAGATCCGTCATGCCCCCCCTGTCCCGGTCTAGTGGTGGGTAGCTACCAGGTCCTTGTAACAGGAACCGTGTTTTTTTGGAGGCCGCATCTGGCCCTTACTTTTTAAAAAAACGGTCCTATCCGCTTTATTTTAAAAAAGCCGGGGAAACCCCTTTTTCCATATAGGCGGTTCTGTTCCCTTTTCCCTTGGGGATTCAGGGATCCCTTCCTAAGCACCTGTTTGTTCGAGATGGATTAGTTTTCCCGTAAACAGGCGCCCGGATTGGGGACCTTCAAAAGGTTTCCCCTTTCGGTCGGTGCCCTTTTTGTCTGCTTGTGCCCTTTGAGTAGCACCTCTCGAAAGGATTTATCCTTTGCCCCCTTTTTTTCCCCCTTTTTTTTCCTATAAAAAAAATTCTGTTGCTTTCTTTTGGGAGCGGGGAAAGTAATAGTTTCACCACGGCAGAGCCCCGCATTCCCGCAGTGACTAGAACTCTGAGAGGTCGCCCTGTATCTCGAGGCACCGTTGGAGAAACCTGTTGAAGGGCACGGATGTCATTCACTCATCAGCACGGTAGCTAACACCTTGAGTTAAGCCTTGTGTTTTTCTTAGCTTCGGATCCCGTCCCATACTGGGGTAACAAGAGTTGCCGATAAACCGCAACTCTAGCGCATGTACCAAAAGATCCTTCTGGGCCCAACCACGACAACGACGTGCGAACACAGCGGTTGGGATTGTCTTGTGTTACTTTATAATAAATTTAAACGTACATATTTAAAAAAAATGTTTTTAGTTAAAATAGCACAGCGGTAACAAATTTATAATTGTTTAAGCTTATTTACTTAGACTATTGTCTTCCTTCCCTTGATTGTCGACAGTTATTTACAGCAAGCATACAGTTTATTTGCTTGTTACGTATTCCTGTAAATGTTTGGCGTCAAGAGCCTTTAAAACATTTATCTCACTTTCTGTAATACGATATTTTCAATAGAGTATAACGGTGTTTAAGTAACTTTTATAGCGCCTTTTTGCTAGAAGGTAAAAACACTTGTTAAAAATAAAAAAGAAAGAACCATAAAACCTTTTAGAGTTTATAGCTAGCATTCTTCATTTTAAATTACTTTAGAGCTTTTATTTCCATGGTAGCATCGCCAAGTAACTTCTAATTATTTCAAAAAGCCTCTTATTTTTATTTAGCTGCAATTTGTTAATTGTTATTAAATTAAAAATAATTTTAATTTTTTTTTGATATTAATATTATATTATATTATGCAAAAGTTTTGTGTCTTATATTAGTATAAATCTTAATTAATTAGTAAAATTTTATTACCACCTATGTATAGCCTTAAAACAAATAAAAATAATTGGACTTTTTTAATCATGTTTTAAAAAACGTTGCCGTCATTAAATACTAGTTACAGTTTCTTAAAAGTTAAACTTTTGGTTGGCGTAAAAAAATTCTTCGTTTTGGTAATCTCAACACTTAAAAACAGAACTTTTTATACAGCCTAATTCATTTTTTGCTAATTCTACTTTTATGTTAGCAAACGGTGTTGTCTTTTTTGCTAAAATAACAACTCGCTATTTTAATGCTAGTGGATTAGAACAAGTCGTTCGCCAAAATTAATCATCGGCTGTTCCTGGCAACTGTGGATTAGCCTGGATTTAGAAATAAAGTTGTTAAATTGATGAAAATGTATCTTAGTAATCGTGATGCATTACGCAAGAGCTTTTCGGTATGGCACTTTTTATACGCCATATTGTTAAGTGGTCTCGATTTTATGGGTTTGTCACTACTCCTACAAAATGATAAATTTTATTAGGTTATTCTGAGTATTGCTTGGGAAAGAATTTTTTACAGCCTCTACAATTTAATAATTTTGTGATGAAACGAATTTAAAAAAAAATCGCTGCTTTGAATAAAGTTTGCATATAAGGAGCATAAAATACAAATATTAAAATTTAAAGTATAATATATAAAAATATTTTTTATTTATATATATATATATATTTTATTTTTATATATATATTTTTATATATATAAAAAAAAATATAAAAAATTTTAAAATTTATTTTTTTTTATTTTTTATATATTTATTTTTTATTTTATATATTTTTTAAAAATATATATATATTTTTTATTTAAAATTTCTAAAATATATATTTATTTTAAATAAAATATATATATTTTATATAAAAAAATAAAAAAAATTTTTTATAATAAAAAAATTTTATTTAAAATTTTTTAAAAAATTTAAAAAAAAAAAAATTTTTTTATTTTTTATTAAAATTTTTTAAAATTTTTAAAAAATTAAAATAAATTTTTTTAAAATAAATAAAAATTTTTAAAAAAAATTAAAATGCACATTTTTTTTTCCCAAATTTTTATTTAACCAAAATATATTTTTTGTTCTGGAATAGTGCAAAACCTTTTTTACTTGTTATATATATATAATATTTATTATTTTTTTTAATATTTTAAACATTTTTAGCGTTTAATTATAATTTTTAAAAAATTTTTTATAATAAAATAAATATATTTATTTTATTTTTTATAAAAATAATATATAATTTTTAAATATTTAAATATTTTTTTATTTTAATTAAATAATTTTTAAAATAAATAAAAAAATTTTAAATCGAAAGTAAAATATTTTAATTTTTTATATTTAATATTTAATTTTTATTAAATTTTTAATATATTTTATTTTATATATATATATATTTAAAATTTAAAATTATAAAATTATTACATTTTTTATTTCAATAGTTTTTACGTAAAAACAATATGAAAATAAACAACGTTGGTGCCTACTTTAAATATGACATTTTTTTGTTTGTTGCATGCAAGTTTACATCTGCAATTACTTTCGTGTATCTATATAATTTAATGTAACTGTGGAATTTTTTTTAGAATTTGTATTAACCAATAAAATAGTTGTCTGTACGTGAATTTATCTTATTTAAATAAATCTATTGTAAATAAAATAATCTAACACAATAAAAAAAACAATATAAAATTAATTTATATAACAAAACCAAAACAGCTGCATGCTACAATATAGATGTAACATTTTATTACAGCCGGGAAATTTTATCACAGCCGGAGCTTGTTACAAAACATTTTATGCTTTGCATTTTTAATCAGCTATACAAACATAATTTCTTATAATTTACATGTCTGTTTTGCTCATGTTAATTTTATTTTTATATTAGCTACGTCGTAATTAAGTCTTATCATCTAAAAGAGTATTAACCTATAGTGATGGGAGAGGCAAGAATGAGCTACTTCCGACTGCAACAGAAACCAACTGGTGTCTACGGTAGTTTGGGACACAACAATATAAAAAGTCAGGTTGGCGGCAACATCCTGGCCGAGAGAACAGACCAGATGATTCCCCAATACTCATCCAACAAAAACTTCGAGGTAAAAATTCCAGATCGAAGTGAGTGGCAGCAACCCGATCTCCCCGGCACGGTTGGAGACATCATCTGGTATACGGATGGTTCCAAAACCGAGCAGGGAACTGGAGCGGGGGTGTACAGTGAAATGAGGAATTCACAATTCCCCATTCCACTAGGAACACACAGTTCTGTATTTCAAACGGAAATATATGCTTTACTGCCTTGTGCAAAAGAAAATAACAGGAGGGCTTATAAAAACAAGCGGATCTGCATAATAACAGACAGCCAAGCGTCACTGGGGGCACTAATAAACCCTAAGGTAACGTCCAAGCTGACATCCAAAAAGAACTGGAAGTCCTGGAAGAACGCAACAGAATAATTCTCTTGTGGGTACCAGGACATTCGAGGATAGAAGGCAACGAAAAAGCGGATGAGCTAGCGAGACAGGGATCATCCACACCATACTTTGGGCCAGAACCTGCCCTTGGAGTGACCAAAACCACAGCACGAGGGAAAACCAGGCTGGATCCGAAACAAACACAAAGAATACTGGGGAAACCTCAGTAGAATAAGACATGGAAAAAGCTTCATAAGAGGTCCATCCAAAAGAACGAAAGAAGAACTACTCAGACAAAGTAGGAAAAGACTTCGCATAACAGTAGAGTTGCTAACAGGGCATGATAACCTAAGAGGATACCTACACAAGATAGGCTTATACAATTGGGACCCAAGTTGCAAAATGTGCGACGAGGGGGAAGAAACAGCCTACCATATCCTGTGCGAATGTAATGCATTGAATCACAAAAGACAGGCATTATTTGGGCAACCGAAAATGAGTCCACAGGAATATATCAACCAACCAGTCTCGGGGTTATACAGGCTTGTAGAAGGAACAAGACTAATGGAAGGAATGATATAAAAGACAATGGGAGATTAGGCACAAAAAGCCCATGAGGCTGCGCTGCCTCCGGTAGTTAATTAAGACGGCTCCCAGGGAAGAAGAAGAAGAAAAAGAAGTTCATAGGATGGTTTTGCGCTGAAATATATGGGGACGTCACAATAAGTTATCGCAGAGTTTCATATGGGTACACTTAACTGCTGATTTTAGAAGCTTCTTAAGTTTTAAGTTTGTCTTTTAACCTCAAAATTTCAAAATTTGATGATAACTGCAATGTTATTTGCAAAATAAATAAAAATCGATTTATTTTAGGACCACAATTGCTACAACACAACGTTAAACAAAAAATCTTATTCTCAGATTTTTACAGCTGACAAAAATCCTACACTACTACCATATTATTTGCAAATTAATTAAAATCGATTCATTTCGGGACCACAATTGCTACAACACAGCGTAAAACAAAAAATCTTATTCTTAAATTTTTACAGCTGACAAAAACCCATAATTTGTGGTTTAAAGCCAATGACTTCGATGAGTATGCGATTGAAACAGCTGACTCGTTAAATAAAACAACGACACATCTTTCTTTACCGTTTTTTTATCGATGAATTTAAAAACGGCTTAATCGCTGAATAAAACAACACGTCTAATATATTTATTAAGTAGATGGTGCTTGTACTTTATTTATTTTTTTAACAACAAAACTTATTTTTTTAGTATCTCTAAAACTAAAGAAAAAATTGTTTATATGAACGTTATATAGGGTGATTCATGAGGAAATGTCAATACTTTTGGAACGTTGGGTCCAAAAAAAACATGTCTATCTATGGGTCCCAAAGGGCCCTTCGTTTCGGGTACAGGGTGTTCACCACAACTGACATGCGC